>MCJB01004925.1:152569-214230 GCA_002018475.1 Nicotiana obtusifolia
TATATATATATATATATAGCACTTTGGGTGTGTAATAATTCCTTCTATGTTAGGGCTATTACCTTTTGTTATGCTACAAGATATTGGGCTCTTGACGGACAAGAAAAAATTCGATGAACATATAAAAAGACTTGGTAGATTGAACCATAAAAACTTACTTCCTTTTATTTTTATTTTTTAGCAATAAGAAAGAGGAGGAGTTTTTGGCCTCTCAAAATGTCAAAAATGATATATAGTTCTTCAAGATACCTTAATTTCTCCAAAAAGGATAAAATTAAGGACTTGTCAATTTTGTATTCCAATCTCCCAAGAACATGCGCTGCTAATCACGATTGCAAGAAGGTCAACACCCGAAAATAAAATAATAGCTAGGTCAAAGCAACCGAAAAAAGATGTGAAAACCACATGCTTGATTGAAATACTACTCAATCAACATTAGTAAATCACTAATAAAGCTACTAATTACAAGTAGTAAGCACAAGCTACTGACCTTCAACCTATTTTCTTCGACAAGTTCCATATTTTTCTATGATCACCGGCGAGAAGCCGTCATCTTCAAATATCTATAACAATTAATGTATAATGTGTGAAGGTGCGGTGCTAGTCTAGTGGACTAAAAGTAGAATTTTACGACTGAAGCGCAATGAAATTATTGATCAAGGGAAACAGAAAATATCATAGAACTTACACATATAGAATACCATCAAGCACCTGCCTCAAAATTTTTGAACATCGAATAAACGCAATTGGTAGCCAACCTTTAGCTTTTTTTCGGTTTTTTGGCACAATAGCGGCCAAACATATTTAGATAGCACTTACAAGTAGATCGACCAAAAGTTCTCAATACAATAAATACATGGAGAAATAAAACCATAATTAAAACTTCCAAATTCTAAAGCTAAATCCAAGCCTTCTACATTCAAAAGTTTTAGGAACTCGGCAAGAATCATGAGCTCCTGATTTGGTACAAATTGCTTTATGTCTTTCTTCTGTTATGCTTTGTCATTGAGTTGAACCGGGAATGATAAAAAGGTATTACTTAGGCATAATCATGAGCTGGTTTGATTTGCTTTATTTCAAGACTCTCTTAATATTCAGAAGCGGAAGACTTTCAATTTCACTTGAAAGCAATTATTATTTCGGATAAATTCATATTAATTATGAGGCGGGTAATAATTTCTAATGTTTTACATTTTGACTTGAACTCTACAAATAATGAAGTATGTTTACGTTTTAGCACATTAATATTATAGAGATATCTCTAAATAATAAAGGACGTAAAAGTCCATCAATATTTGAAGGATATTTTGGTCGTTCAACATTCAGCATAGAACATTCATTCTTTTATAATAATATAGATATAGATATATACGTTATTCCATGTCAATCATGTCAATTAATATTATTTGTAATTAGATTATATTTGTTTTATGAGATTTTAAGTATTATTAGATCGTATCCACTTAATACTTTTTAACTTGAAAATGTAATCTAGGGTATATCCTTCTATGTTTTAACCCATGTTAGTATTAGGGATTGGGCAAGCATCTCTATATTGATTTATTATCATTACACAAATAAAAAGTTTTGGAAACTCTAACTGAACAAATTAAAAGCATATCAACTATTTTTTTTTACACGTTTATTTTGGGATAATTTTAGAGATAATCCTTCAAATTTTGCTTCATAAGATTAACCGTCAATATAGTTTTCAATGTTATGCTAATCTCCCTTATAATTTTAATTTGTTTGAAGCGGTTCTTTTAGCTTATTTATTATTAAAATAAAAAGTATAATTTGACTAATTTACCCTTACTATTATACTTTTTGTTTAACTATATTTTACAAACATCTTTTATGAATATCTACGCCTAATCGTTAACGTGCAACGCACGTTCATAGAGACTTGTTATTATAAAAGCTTGAATACAATATTGATTTAAAAAAAAATAGCCTTATAATATTAAGTATAATAACTTACAACAAAAGGACATAACCAGAATTTTAGACACTGGCCTTGTAATACTATTAGTTTTAGGACGTAGTACTACATGTTAGAAATCTTACATGATTACCTTTAGGAATCCTATTAGTATAATTACTTTCGGGCATAGACATATAATAATACATGTTAAAATGTAAACTTAACACATCTAGGAACACGTTAGGTTTATTATTACTTTTAGGATATACTTCTTAAAAATTTCTATTACTAATTTCATTTGAAACGTTTTATATTGTCCTATTACTAAGTAAATTTGAAAATGTATTCTATTGTTCCATTAGTAATTTTATTTGGGAATGTATCATATTGTCCAAATCCATTTACCTAAGGAGAGTCTATATGATTATAAAAGCACGAATACAATATTAATAGAAAAAAATAGCTCTAAGACATTAAACAGAAGAACTCATAGGACATAACCATTTCATAATGTCCAAATACCAAAAGAATAATAAAAGTAACGTTAAATGGACTGCATAAAGCGTTGAAATTAAGAAAAAAATATCCCATGATAATATATTTTTATATTATATTTGAACTGTTTTTCTACTCAAATAATATTTTTTATTATTAATTTTTTGTATAATATTTAAAAATAAATCCAACTATTAGAAAGTACTAAGAAAATATTTAAGAATATAATGTGTGAGAAAGAAAAAGAAAAATGATTGGTAGAGTCAATACCACTAATAATTATGCAAACATAAAGATCTAAAAGTGAAATATCAGATCGATTTTTTTATTCTTTGAAATAAAATTTATGGTGGATAAAATTATAATTACGATTAAATATTCAAAATAAGAGATGAACTAATATTAAGAATTTGAATCAACATAAAATAAATTATTTTTTATTTTAAGACTAAATAATTAAATCTTTCAATTAATTATTTGGCAAGAGAATCTAATTCGATTATTTTTTAAATTCATCATATAAGTAAAATTATTTTTCAACTTACAAAAAGATCTCAGGTTACATAAATTTATTCCATAAAAAGAGCTATAAAGATTAAAAAAAAATTAGAACACAAAGTAAAAAGGTTAGTATAGTATTAAGAATCTAAGGCCATACAAGTCTCTGAAGAAGCACAATCAAAACTAAATCCTGAACAAGAACAAACTTTCAAGACTATATTATAAAGAGTTAACTCTGGTATAGCAGGGTTATTCTTTATAGATGCCTCCAGCAGAATCAAAATAATAATCCTATGTCATGCATTACTTTCAAATGTCAGATCAAAAGGCATGATACTTGTAACGACTCGACCGGTCGTTTTGAGCTCTAGCGCGTCGTCCAGCGGTTTGAGGCCTTGAGTAGCTTCACTTCAGGTGTTATGGCTTGTGCGTGTGGATGGAATGGAATTTCGGGAAGTTTGGAATGGATTTAGAAAGAAAATTCTAAATTTTTTGAAGTTTAAAGTTGGAAGAATTGATTGAGGCGTGACTTTTGAGTAAATGACCTCGGAATTAGGATTTGAAGGTTCCAATAGGTTCCTAGGATGATTTCAGACCTGAGCGTATGTTCGGGTTGAGAATCGGGTGGCTCGGGAGTATCTCGGTGCTTATTACGGAAGGTTGGCATTTTGAAGGTTTAAGAATCTTTTATGTTTGGGTTGAAGTGGATTTTGATGTTATCGATGTTCGTTTGGGATTCCGAGCCTGGGAATAGCTCCATATGGTGATTCTGGTCTTGGAAGTGTGTCTGGATGTGGATTTGAAGGTCCGTAGGTCGTTTTGGCGTCAATTGGCGAAAGTTGAAAAATGGATGATTTTTGGGAAGTTTGACCGAGAGTGGAACTTTTGATATCGGGGTCGATTCCGATTCCGAAAGTGGGAGTAGGTCCGTTATGTCAATTATGCCTTGTGTGCAAAATTTAAGGTCAATCGGACATGATTTGTAGGTATCAACATTAGATGTGGAATTTAGAATTTCAATAGTTCATTAAGCTTGAATCGATAAGCAATTTGTAGATTTGATGTTGTTTGATGTGATTTGAGGCCTCGAGCAAGTTGGTGTCATGTTATGGAACTGGTTGGTATGATAAGACGGGGTCTCTGGGGCCTCGGGTGTATTTTGGGATGGTTTCGTGTCATTTCCCCATGTTCTGCTACTGCTGATGTTGGTTATGGTGTCCTTCATCACGAACGCGTAGAGGCGATCGCGTTCGTGCAGAAGGATTTGTGGGATGGAGGAGAATTCTCACCGCGAACGCAACACAGAGGTTGCAAACACGGAGAAGATCCTGAGGAACCTACGCGAACACGAAGGGGCAGTCGCAAACGCGTAGAAGGAAAGTGAGGAGCTGGGCCTGAGGCCGTTTGGCCTACACGAACGCGAGGCCTACCCTGCGAAAACGAAGAAGTAGGGACGGCTTCCCGAATGCGGCGTAAGGAATGCAAACGCGAAGAAGATATTTTTGATCCAGGGTTGTTTGGCCTTCATAATTGGTAGGGTCATTACGCAATCGCGTAGAGAAGGAACTTGGCAGTGGGGTTATATTTCGGGACTTAGCCCATTTCTCTCACATTTTCATTTGGTTGGGCGATTTTTGGAGAGCTTCGAGGGGAGATTTTCATTAAGCAACACAAGGTAAGTGATTCCCACCAATTACAAGTTAAATACTTGGTTTTTATATGGATTTAAACATGAAAATTAGTAAAAATTTGAGATTTTGGTAGAAAACCTAAAATTGGTATTTTTGGATTTTAACCACGAAGTTTGACATGGAATTTGGGATAATTTATATATTTGAGTTCGTGGTGTTATAGGTAAAGTTTATCTTCGAGAATCTTTGGACTCCGGGCACGTGGGCCTGAGGGTTGATTTTATAAACTTTTCGAGCGGAGTTGGGAATTATAAATTGATCAGTTATGGGTATTAGAATATGTTTTGACTGGTTTGCACGCTATTTGAATAGTTTTGGATCGACATGTTTTGATTTGAGGTATTAGAGAGGCTTAGGAGCCGGTTTTGGAAGTTCGGAGCGAGGTAAGTTTCCTGTCTAACCCTGTGAGGGGAAACTAGCCCTAGGTGATGTAATTGTTATTTGTTACTTATTGCGGGGGCTACGTACGCACAAGGTGACGAGAGTCTGTGCATAGCTAGATTCATGTTATGTCCGGGTAGACTTAGGTTCACACCATGCTATAGTTGTACTACTTGAGTTGTCTCCTACCTATTTAATTCCTTTTTATGTTGCCACTTGAGACGAGACTTGTGTAGAGTGATAGACTCGATATGGTAGTGATTCGACGGGCTTCATGATTAGCCGCAAAATAATTGTACTCTCTTTACAAATTTCTCTCGCGTTATGCGTTTTCATCGAAAGATTTTCCTTAAAATTTATAACTCACCCGTCTATTCGTGAGTGGGGTCAAAGACCCGTTAAAGCTTCTTATTTTAATGGGATCGGCCGTTCGCCTCGGCAGGATTATGTATCACACTCTCATGGGAGCGGGCCGTTCACCTTGGCAATATAATAGATGTATCTATGGTTCGTGTCGTTCGATCCTCGGCGGTGCATATATTATGACGGGATCGTGCCGTACGCCTCGGCATTTCTATAAAATACTCTTATGAAATCGTGTGTAATAATTAGCAAGAAGCCAACATATCTGTGAGCTTGTTCCTGATTGAACTATGACGACCTATCCGGTAAGGCCCATTATATATATATATATATATACTTTGATTGAGGAGGTAGTTACTAGCTGAGAGTTGATTCATTGCTTAGAGGAGAACTCTACCATGTATTTACACTTGTTATTTCATTTATCTACTCTGACTCCCTGTTTACTTTTACTGTATCTGTCTTGTTGAACCACTAGTAAGTGTCGATGTTGACCCCTCGTCACTACTTCTCTGGGGTTAGGCTAGAGACTTACTGGGTACGTGTTGATTTACGTACTCATACTACACTTGCTACACTTTTTGTGCAGGTTCATATATATCCGATGGTCTTTGGGGGCAGAGCGCGGCTATTTCGAGGGCTTTACTGTGAGCTGCATCTCATGTTACGATCCGCAGCCTGCAAAGTATCCATCAGAGTTATGTATATTTTTCCTGTCTAACTTGTATTCCAGATAGATGTTGTCTTTTATTATATTTTCCAAGTTGATGCTCATGCACTTGTGACACCGGTTTTTGGGGGTTCCTACGGATTGTTCACCACTGTAGTTCGTGTAAATTCCATTTCACGCTATTTCATTAATAAAAATTACGATTTTCAGATACTAGAATGAGTAATTAAATTGACTAATCACTGTTGGCTTGCCTGACGAGGGTGTTAGGCTCCATCACGACCTTTTGCGAATTTTGGGTCATGACAATACTGTTAGCAAGAATAACAAGTTGTGTACCAGCCACGATTTTATTATGAGGTCATACATCTCACTTTAGATTTGATATACCTTATCAAACAACTAAAATAACCAATACAAATATATCAAAGCAGAGCAATGGTGCTAAATTTATAAGAAAAACAAAATTGATAATATGAGATGAAGCGGTTATATCTAAGCGTCAAACGCTTGAAGCAATTGACCGGAGTTCTAGAAATACATTGGATTTATATATGAACTATTTTGTGGAAAAGTAATAATTTGCGAGGTGATTTCTGTCAAGTACTACCAGTAGTTTAGAAATAGACGAAAGCATAGGTTGTAAAAGCTAGCTTGGCAAAATTATACTTATGGCCTCAAATGGAAAACAATGGCGGATCCAGAATTTATAGGTCGTAGATGCTTCACCTATTTTAATGCAAAATCTAAGTGATCAAACATGATCATAGTGGGTGCTCATGGTCAATTATTGAACTTTTTAGGTATTATCTTTGAATATATTACACAATTTGGCCAAAAACAATGGGTGCTTTAGCACTCATACTTTCAAAGATAGATCCGCCACTGATAGAAAAGATTTAACTGACAAGAAACATAAAAATAAGAACAGATTCAACATTCAGTGACTCCTTGCTTCGTGTCGGAAACGAAGAAAAGCATCCGATAAAAGATGATTTGGTTCTTCCAGAACACTTGGTTATCAACCCCAATGCTAATAATAATGCATTTAATAAGAAAAAAATTTCCAACATTAGATTAAAATGTAATTTATGCAAATTATATTATAGAATTCAAAGAGCTATCTTAGCTAGCAGAAATGAATATGTTGATCAACTAAATGAAATGTTAATTGCTAAGTTTTATGGTAAAATAAAATATTTTTCAGTTTTTGACTCAACAGAAGATGATACTAATAAGTACTACCAAGAAGAATACTTAAATATTTTAATATTCAAGTTCATTATTTCTTACGCATGTTAGTATTACCGAATATATAATAGAAATTGATCTTCCATTGCATATAGGTTGATTTTGAAGAAAAATATGCCTTACATGCTACTGAAAAACTTAGATCCACCGAATAGGGTGCAAGCATTTCAAGTAATCCATGATTTGGGTCCTAAACTACCGGGACATTAGCATGAATATTAGCTACGCACGGACTCTCGTCACCTCGTGCGTACGTAGCCCCCACAATTAGAAGCAAATAATAATTTAAATCACCTATCGAGTAAATTCCTTCTTACAAGGTTAGACAAAAGACTTAACTCGTCCCAAAGCTCACTTTCCGGCCTTAAATTCACTCTAAAGCCACAACTCGGTACCGAACAATCCGAAACTAGCCAAATATTGTATAAATCAATCAATATATGTTCAAAAGTTCATGTTCTAACTATTAAAGTGATTACACAAACCCAATTGAAGGATTCCTAAAATTCACCCCCAGGCCCACATGCCCGATCTCCGGAAATTTTCGAAGAAAGTTGTTACCCATAACCTCACGAACTCAAATATATAGTTTTCACTCAATTCCATAACTATTTTTGTGGTTAAATCTCATTTTTTATCAAAACTTAGGGCTATTCACCTAAACCCATAATTTTCACAAATTTTCATGTTAAATCTACCCATAATCTATGTATTAAACTCATTGCATAGAAATTACTTACCTCGATTAGCTAGGTGGAAATCCCCCTCTTTGAAGCTCCAAAATCTCCCAAGTGTAAAAATAAATGAACTCAAAATAGCCTAAGTTCCGATTTAAAGGGGCCTCTCTGCCTCCAGCAATTCCGCACCTGCGGTCGCTGGGCCGCATCTGCGAACCAAGGTTTGCTTCTGCGGAAGTGCCTAAGGCTGGCTGGTTTCGCTTCTACAGCTCCATTGCTGCATCTGTGGAAAGGGACTCGCAGATGCGGTCTTCTCCTCAGCTGGCCCCCTTGCTTTTGCGACCAGCGACTTGGTTCTGCGAGACTGCTTCTGAGGTGAGTGTGTCGCACCTGCGACCCTCTTCCGCTTCTGCGATAGTCTTCTTCGCACTTGCTCCTCCGTAAGTGGGGTCCCTTTGCCGCTTCTGCGATCACTGGGCAGCCTATGCTGAACCGCTTCTGCAGTCCTTGGTTCGCTTCTACGAGCTCGCACCTGCGGCTAGCCCTCCGCAAGTGCGATTACACCAGAAACCTGGTGCTTCAGCTGTCCTTCCAAGTCCAAATGAGTTCTGCGCCTTGTCCGATTAACACCCGAGGCCCCCGCCCAAATATATCAACAAGTTTGAAATCATATAACGAACTCGCTTGAACCCTCGGAACGCATAAAACAACATCAAAACTAAGAATCACACCCCAAACCAAATTGAATCAACTTATGAACTTCAAGTTCTTTCAACTTGCTCCGAGAGCGCCGAAACATACCTAGACTACTCGGAATAACACTAAATTTTGCGTGCAAGTTCTACTCCAAACCAAATTTAAAGAACTTTAAGATCTTCAAATTGCCAACTATCAATATTAAGAGCCGAAACGTTCCCGGGTCATCCAAAACCCGATCCGGACATACACCCCAAAATCATTATATGAACCTATTGGAACCATCAAATACCAACCCCAAGGTCATTTACTCAAAATGTTGACCAAATTCAAACTTAGCCTTATTTAGCCAACATTAAGGATCAAGTGTTTTGATTTTAACCCGAACCCTTTCAAATCCTGAACTAACCATCCCTGCAAGTCATAAAACAGTAAAAGCACATACGGGGAGTTTTATTTTGGGGAACGAATATCTATAAGGCAAAACGACCGGTCGAGTCGTTACATTCTCCACCTCTTAAACAAAAGTTCGTCCTCGAACGGGTCTAGAATTGTATCTGGAGTGCTGAACAAGTGTGGATATCTGCTCCGCATGTCCTCCTCGACCTCCCAAGTCGCCTCCTCGACTGGTTGGACCCTCCACTGAACCTTTACTGTAGAAATCCTCTTGGACCTCAATTGGCGAACCTGCCTATCAATAATGGCAACTAGCTCCTCCTCGTAACCCATGCTTTCATCTAACTAAATCGTGCTGAAATCTAACAAACGTGACCTGTTGGCATGATACCTCCGGAGCATAGACACATGGAAAACCGGATGGACTCCCAATAGACTGGGAGGCAAGGCAAGCTCGTAAGCAACCTCCCCAACCCGTCTCAACACCTCAAATGGGCCTATAAACCTTGGGCTCAAGTTGCCCTTATTCCCGAACCTCATGATTCCTTTCATCGGCGAGAATTTCAAGAGAGCCTTCTCGCTCGCCATAAATGATAAGTCACGCGCCTTCTGATCCGCGTAACTCTTCTATGTGGACTATGCTGCGAAGTCGCTCCTAAATCAACTTTACCTTTTTCAAGGCATCCTTCACCAAATCAGTACCATATAACTTAGCCTCGCTGGGCTCAAACCATCCGATGGATGACGACATCGCCGACTATATAAAGCCTCAAACAGAGCCATATCAATGCTGGACTAATAACTGTTATTGTAAGCAAACTAGCCAAAGGCAAGAATCGATCCCACTGCCCTGCAAAGTCAATCACACATGCTCTGAGCATGTCCTCCAAGATCTGAAATGTCTGCTCTTGCTGCCCGTTGGTCTGCGGATGAAATGTTGTGCGGAGCTCTACCGGTTCCCAAACTCACTCTGTACTGCTCTCCAGAAATGCGAAGTAAATTGAGTGCCTCAATCTGATATGATGGAAACTAGCACAATATGCAACCTAACAATCTTCTGAATATAAATCTGGGCCAATCTCTCTAAAGAGTACGCGATCACAACCGGAATGAAGTGTGCCGACTTTGTCAACCTGTCGATAATGATCCAAACTGCATCAAACTTCCGCAAGGTTCACAGCAACCCAACTACGAAATCCATAGTAATGCGCTCCCATTTCCACTCAGGTATAATCATTTGCTGAAGTAGGCCACCTGGCCTCTAGTGCTCATACTTAACCTGCTAGTAATTTAGACACCTCGCAAAATACTTAATTATATCCTTCTTCATCCGCCGCCACCAATAATGCTACCTCAGGTCACGATACATCTTCGTAGCACCTGGATGAATAGAATACCGCGAACTGTGTGCCTTCTCTAGAATCCTCTCCCTCAGCCCATCAACATTAGAAACACATAGACAACCCTGGAGTCGCAGAACACCATCCTCGCTGATAGTAACCTCCTTGGCACTACCTATTAGTACCGTCTCTCTGAGAACCAACAAGTGCGGATCATCAAACTGGCGAGCCTTGATATGCTCGAATAGTGAAGACTAGGCGATGACGCATGCAAGAACTCGACTGGGCTCTGAAATATCCAACATCACAAGTCTGTTAGCCAAGGACTGAATGTCCAAAGCTAGTGGCCTCTCTTCCACTGAAATGAATACCAAACTACCCATATTCTCTGCCTTTCTGCTCAAGGCATCTGCAACTACATTCGCCTTGCCCGGATAATAAAGGATGGTAATGTCATAATCCTTGAGTAACTCAAACCACCTGCGTTGCCTCAAATTGAGATCCCTTTGCTTGAACAAATATTGGCAAGCTGCGATGAGCGGTGTAAACCTCACAAGACACCCCATAAAGATAATGCCTCCAGATCTTAAGAGTATGAACAATCGCGGCCAACTCCAATCGTGTACAGGGTAATTCTTCTCGTGGGGCTTCAAATGGCGTGAAGCGTATGAAATAACTCACCCCTGCCGCATCAATACACAGCCCAGACCAACGCGTGAAGCATCGCAATACACAATATACATCCCTGAACCGGAAGGCAACACTAACACTATTGCTGAAGTCAATATGGTCTTGAGCTTCTGAAAGCTCTCCTCGCAATCATCGAACCATCGGAACGGAGCACCCTTCTGGATCAATCTATTCTAAGGTGCTACAATATATGAGAAACCCTCCACAAACCGACGATAATAACCTGCTAACCCAGGAAGCTCCTAATCTCAATCACGGTGGTAGGACGAGGCTAACTCTGAACTGCCTCGATCTTCTTGGGATCAACCTTAATACCCTCGCCTGATACAACATGTCCTAAGAATGCTAGAGAATCTAGCCAAAACTCACATTTGGAGAGCTTAGCATATAGCTTATGTTCCCCTAAGGTCAGAAGCAACACTCTCAAATGCCGCTCATGCTTCTCCATGCTGCTTGAGTAGATTAAAATGTCATCAATGAAGACAATGACAAACGAACCAATATATGGCCTGAACACCCTGTACAAATCCATGGATGCTGCCGGGGTGTTAGTCAAACTGAAGGACATCACTAGAAACTCATAATGGCCATATCTAGTCCAGAAAGCCGTCTTAGGGACATCGGAATCCCGAATCTTCAACTAATGGTACCCCAATCTCAAGTCGACCTTAGAGAACACCCTGGCACCCTGCAATTGGTCAAACAAATCATCAATACACAGCAACGGGTACCTGTTCTTGATGGTAACATTGTTCAGCTAGCTGTAATCAATACATATCCACATAGTCCCATCTTTCTTCTTGATTAATAACACTGGTGCACCCCAAGGCGATACGCTCGGTCTGAAAAACCCCTTTGCTAGCAACTCTTCAAGCGTTCCTTCAACTCCTTCAAATCTTTTGGAGCAATGCGGTACAGTGGGATAGATATAAGCTAGGTACCTGGAGCCAAATCATTGCAGAAATCGATATATAACAACATAGGAATGATAGATCCGATCCACCACAACAAAATTACCCACGGGAGTGGACACATAAACAGGAGCACCCAGAGATTTACGAGAAACACCTAGGAAATGAGCAAACAGAGATAAGCTATATGAATATGTAGACCTTAGATCAAATAGTATCGAAGCATCCCTACCATAGACAGAAATAATACCTGTGATCACGGTATCTGAGGCCACTACATCTGGTCTGGCCGAAAAAGCATAGAATCTAGCTGGAGCGCCACCTAGCTGGCCTCCACCTCTAGGACAGCCCCTACCCACCTGCCTCCGCCTCTGGGGGCTGGACGGTTGGTGGGATAGCTGGTGCTGTAATCATAGGCTGCTGACCCTGCTGCACTGCCTTGCCCCGAAGCTTGAGGTAGAACCTCCGCACATGACTGAGATCCCTGAACTCGAAACAACCTCTTGGTACGGTGGACTACTGACCTGAAGTCTGACCCTGATGGCCTGAATAACCACTAGAGGAACCCTGGATAGCTGGTGGGCGGTAAGAACTCTCTGGCATGGCACTGAAATAAGGTCGCACTAGAGCAGCTCGAGAGGGTGGCGGTGGTGGATATGTGGGCCTGCTAGACTGACCCCTCATGAAATGACCCCTGCCCCCAGCTGGGGCACCACAGAACTCTCCAGAATACCGAAATTGCTTATCCCTTGTAGCCTGCTCCTGACCATGCTGACGTGCACCCTCGATCCTCCGAGCTATCTCTACAACTAGCTCGTAAGAAGTCCCAATCTCAACCTCTCGGGCCATAGTGGCCTGGCTGATAGAGTGCAATCATGCAACAAACTTTCCCACTCTCTCTGCATCGGTCAGAAGTATCATAAGTGCATGACGAGACAACTCAGAGAATCTCGCCGCATAGTCGGTCACTGACATCTGGCCCTACTGGAGCTGCTCGAACTTAAATTGGAACTCTTCCCTCTTAGAGGGTGGAATATATCTATCCAAGAAGAGGCGTGTGAACTGGTGGGAGGAGAACCTGTTGGTATGCCGAGAAGATATGACTGCCACCATCTATGGGCCCTGCCCTCCAACTGGAAAGTAGTAAAATCCACCCCATGGGACTCCAATTTCCTCATGTTGTACAGTCTGTCCCTGCACCGATTAATAAAGTCCTGGGGGTCCTCGTGTCGTTCACCGCCAAAGACAGGAGGCTGTAGCCTGGTCCATCTGTCCAATTGCCTATGCGGATTGCCGGCCGCAGCTGGTATGGGCTCAAGTATGGCCACTGCAACTGGCTAAGCTCCCCCCACGGGCAGTGTGCTTGGGGTCTAATATACGGCAGCTGCGTGCCTTGGAGCCTGAGCGGTAGGGGTCTGTGCTCCCCCCTCGTGCCTGAGATGTGGCAGGGTTTGTTGGAAATAAACCAGCCTGAGTCATAGAATCCATGAACCATAGAAAACAGCCCATGACCTCCTGGAATCCCGATGCGGACATGAAATCTACCAGAGCTGGTCCTGCTACAGGCGCCTCGCCCTGCTCCTCAATAATAGGATCCTCTACTAGATCCACTGGTAGTTTAACTGGAGCAACACTAGGATGCCCTCGTCCTCTACCACGAACTAGAGCCCTCCCTCGGCCTCTGCCTCGGCCTATAGCTATAGGGGAGCAGCTCCGCCATTGTCTGTGACATCCGCTGCGCGCGTTCTCATCATCTATGAGATAATGAGAGAAAAATTAGTGCCACATCAACTGCATGATATGAGATAAAGAAAGAGTAGTTTCCTAACACCCTATAGCCTCTCGAAGATAAGTACGGATGTCTCCGCACCGATCCGCTAGACTCTATTAGGCCTGCTAATAACTTGTGAGACCTATGTGAACCTAGTGCTCTGATACCATGTTGTCACGACTCAATTCTCCTATAGGCCGTGATGGCGCTTAACGTTGACGCTAGGCAAGCCTACGACGAATTCACTACGTGGTTACTTCTTTTAAGCAATTTCCAAGTATTTAAATTATTCCTAAATTAAAATATTTAAGAAACAACAGGTTTAAATAAATAAGACGAAAACAGCTAAGTGCAATCACAACCATAGAAATACTCTAAAAACCATAAAGTCTACTTCTATGTGTGTGCCAAGACCTAGTGTCACAAGTATACGAGCAACTAGTAGAATATACAAAACTCTAACTACTGTCCGAAACAAAGTAGACAGAATAAAAGAAAATACAAATAAGAGACTCTAAGGCTGCAGAACGGCTCGGGAAGCAGCTCACCACTAGGCCTCGAGATATCTGGGACGCACGCCGGTAGGATAGCCAGATGCACCTGCCTTAGATTCTGCACGGTTAGTGCAGAAGGTGTAGCGTGAGTACATAAATAATATGTACCCAGTAAGTATCAAGTCTAACCTCGAAGAAGTAGTGACGAGGGTTCAACTTCAATACTTACTATGAGCTAACAATATGAATACAGGAATTTCTAAATAACATGGGTGATGTAAATAATAATAATAACTCATTAACAAGCAAGAGCAGCCAGTTCTTTCACAATACGTAATAATCCTAGATAAATCACTTTCTTCACGAATCGTAACCTTATAAACCACAACATAATATAAGGTATAATTGGGCACCAAGTATTATTAAGCACGATTTATGCCGAGGTCACACAACCCGATCCAGAATAATATGTATACTGCCGAGGGTCGAGCGGCGCAAACCATAGATGCATCTATCTACTGCCGAAGCGTTCGGTCCTCTCCACAAGAAGAGAAGATACTTGATAAACATTTGACTTAAACGTTATTAAAGGCTAATATACAAGGTAACACAAATTCCATTAATGGTCTTCCATGATTTAATCGACAAGTTCTAAAATAATTTAGGCACTTTAATTAACGAGTAGGGTGCAAGCATATCAAGTAATCCATGATTTGGGTCCTAAACTACCCGAACATTAGTATGAATATTATCTACGCACGGACTCTCGTCACCTCGTGCGTACGTAGCCTCCACAATTAGAAGCAAATAATAATTTAAATCACCAATGGGGTAAATTTCCTCTTACAATGTTAGACAATAGACTTACCTCGTCCCAAAGCTCACTTTCCGGCCTTAAATTCACTCTAAAGTCTCAACTCGGTGTCGAACAATCCGAAACTAGCCAAATATTTTTTAAATTAATCAATATATGTTCAAAAGTTCATGTTCTAACTATTAAAGTGATTACACAAACCCAATTGAAGGATTCCTAAAATTCACCCCTAGGCCCACGTGCTCGGTATCCGAATATTTTCGAAGAAAGTTGTTACCCATAACCTCACGAACTCAAATATATAGTTTTCACTCAATTCCATAACTATTTTTGTGGTTAAATCTCATTTTTATCAAAACCTAGGGTTATTCACCTAAAACCATAATTTTCATAAATTTTCATGTTAAATCTACCCATAATCTATGTATTAAACTCATATGCACAAAAATTACTTACCTCAATTAGCTAGGTGCAAATCCCCCTCTTTGAAGCTCCAAAATTCGCCCAAGTGTGAAAATAAATGAACTCAAAATAGCCTAAGTCCTGATTTAAAAGGGTCTCTCTGTCTCAGGCAATTCCGCACCTGCGGTCGCTTGGGCCGCATCTGCGGCATCGCTTCTACGGACCAAGGTCCGCTTCTGCGGAAGTGCCTAAGGCTGGCTGGTTTTGTTTCTACAGCTCCGTAGCTGCATCTGCGGAAGGGATTCGCAGATGCGGTCTTCCCCTCATCTAGCCCCCTTGCTTCTGTGACCAATGACTTGGTTCTGTGAGACTGCTTCTGCGGTAAGTGTGTCGCACTTGCGACCCTCTTCCACTTCTGCGATAGTCTTCTTCGCACCTGCGCCTCCGCAGGTGCGGTCCCTTTGCCTCTTCTACGATCACTGGGCAGCCTGTGCTGCGCTATTTCTGCGGTCCATGGCTCGCTTCTGCGAGCTCGCACCTGCGGCTAGCCCTCTGCAGCTGCGATTACACCAAAAACCCGGTGCTTCAGTTGTCCTTCCAAGTCCAAATGAGTTCCGCGCCTCGTCCGATTAACACCCGAGGCCCCCTGGGCACTGCCCAAATATACCAATAAGTTTGAAATCATAAAACGAACTCGCTCGAATTCTCGGAGCGCATAAAACAACATCAAAACTAAGAATCGCACCCCAAACCAAATTGAATCAACTTATGAACTTCAAGTTCTTCCAACTTGCTCCGAGCGCGTCGAAACATACCTAGGCTACTCGGAATGATACCAAATTTTGCGTGCAAGTCTCAAATCACCATATGGAACTATTCTCGGTCTTGGAATCTCGAACGAACCTCGATAAGACCAAATCCTACTTCAAACCAAATTTAAAGAACCATAAGACCTTCAAATTGCCAACTATTAATATTAAGTGCTGAAACGCTCTTGGATCATTCAGAACCAGATCCGGACATACATCGAAGTCCAAAATCAGTATACGAACCTACTGGAACCGTCAAATCCCGATTCCGAAGTCATTTACTTAAAATGTTGACCAAAGTCAAACTTACCTTATTTAGCTAACATTAAGGAACCAAGTATTCTGATTTCAACCCGAACTCTTCCAAATCCTGAACTAACTATCCCCGCAAGTCATAAAACAGTAGAAGCACATACAAGGAGTCTTATTAAAGGGAACGGGGATCTATAAGGAAAAATGACCGGTCAAATCGTTACACCAAAAATACAAACACGTTCAGGTAGAAAATAACACATTCATCACATAAGTTGTTCGACAAAACTATATAGATTCTATTTTGCTCATAAAATTTTCGTAATGAGCATGCCAATTAGGATTTTCATACGTAGTAGGGTGGATATTTCAGCCAAAAATTATTCTCTCAACATGGACAAAGTTTCCTGTCTTTTATTCTTTTGATGGTACAAAGTTTAAGAAGTTTTTAGTGACATACTCTAGTTTAGTGAATTCATTACAAAAATACTATAAGTTGGATACATATTAAAATAATCAACTTTTTTCTTACACTTCAAAAATTTTCGTTACCGTAGTTTCTTGTGAATAATACAGTATGAGCCGAATTAAGGGATCAAACCTCAAAGTAGTAAGATTTTTTTATATACAAAATAAACTTGGACACCCTTCTAAATTTAATTCAAGTAGGATAATTTATTTAAGGTGATTTAAATATTGTATTAGGTGTACAAGATAATTTGCAAGTGTTTCGAACAGTTGACACAAGGCCCAACTTCAAATAGTTATAACTCCTAGTATACGTATATATTAAGTTTGAGTCTATTTTTCAGAGCTTTAATCTATTTATCAATTAGAATTTTGTACACAAGGTTAGAGAGCTAAGGTTTGCTCTCTAAGAGTGATTTCAGCCTAAGGCACTCTCCCTCTATACATGATAAGATTTTTATAGTGGACTCAAGTGAGAAAAATTAATTTTATCCAACTATTAATTCAGAGAAATGCGAATTATCACAAATTTATCATAGCGATCTTCTAGAACGCCCATTAAGTAGATTTCATGAGAAAGCTTCAAAAGGATAATTCTTTCATCTTGTGTTTGATATATGCGATAGAACGTTATAGTAAATATTAGTGGTGAGTTTCTTTTATTTATTAAATGGTGAAATATGAGTGTCACACCTCTTTTTACCCCCAAAAGATATGTATTATGGATTGTTGTGGGTTAAAAATTTTTTCAATTAAAGTGACAAATTTAATTAAAAATTATTTTATTTACAGAACCGTCACTTGGAATTGATTTTTGGGTGTTTCAAGTCACCTTTTATTTGAATCCCTAGTCAAAGGAAGTTTAACTCTATTATTATTGGTTTGCAAAAATAAAGCCCGGGTAAGGAATTCTGTTTACCAGGGAGAAGATGTAAGGCATTCCCCGAGTCCGGTGGTTCTAGCATGGTCACTTTTATTGACTAAAATTGACTTGAATTAATTTTTGGATAAACTGTGCTTTGTTTGATTTTTCATGCTTTTCCTATTTCCTATTATTTATTAAAAAAAATTGAAGAAAAGATTTGAATAATATTAAATTGTCCTAACTGCACCACGCAAGCGAATGCGCTACCGAGACGAAATTTTTTAATTTTGTTATAACATCGCTACGCAAGCAAAAATTATTAACTTATGTTGCTTAAAACTAGTAAGATATGGACTTGTGATGACATTGAAATGAGGCTGCCCACTGTTGGGCTAATGGAGTCAATGGGCTCATGTCGAAGACAAAATCCAAGAGGCCCATATGCTCTTGGACTTCAAATTTGCAGATGTGGCCTTTTAGAGCCACATTACAGATCTGGCCTTGTCTTGCTATTTGCAATCCATAGCCAACTATTTGCATAAATAAGTTTACAGAGAGTATCTTTCTATTCACAGCTTAACTACCTTACTAAAATAAACCTTTACAAAAAATAAGCAAGACTATTGGGACTCTAAAAATTAAAAAATAAAAAATAATTTAGCTTGGCAACAACAAAGGGACAAAAATAGCTACATGGGTTCAAAATTTAATATATACTTCTTTCATACAACCAAGCAACTAAGGGCCTAGTAGAATTATATCTAACGCTTTAGCAAAATAAATAAATAAATAAATAAAGATGCTTGACACAGTTTAATTATCTTAACATATAGTCATAACATTATCCAACATTCAAGAGCATATAAAAATGAATTACAATAGAAGGATGAAGCTACTAATATTTTCCAGCATCATTATCTTTCATTCCAACTCGATTTTAGGAGTTTACATGGTCCGAAAATTACTTGAACAGAAAGAAGAACAAATATAGCAAAGTCAGCTCTTTCCAAAATTAAGAAGCGGACAGCAAAACAATTAAACGGGCAGCAACACAGCAAAAGACAGCGACAACCAGCAGATTTCAAATCAAAGAAAATAAACCAGAAATACCCAGCAAAACAGTTGAAACCAGCAATTATGTAACTCCGGAAGAAGCTTTCAAGACTACTATATTTTTCTTTAAAAAAAAGGTTTGCACTAAAGAATCAACTCACAAAAACTCATAATTTTTAGCTGCTAAAGGATATGCTTTATGTAACGACCTGACTGGTCGTTTTGAGTTCTAGCACGTTGTCTGGCGGTTTGAGGCGTTGAGTAGCTTCACTTCAGGTATTATGACTTGTACATGTGGTCGTAATTTAATTTTGGGAAGTTCAGAGTTGATTTGGAAAGAAAATTCTAAATTCGATAGCTTTAAGTTGGAAGAGTTGACCAAGTTTTGTTTTTGAGTAAATAGCCTCGGAATCGGGATTGAAGGTTCCAATAGGTCCGTATGATGATTTGACTTGGGCATATGTCCCCGTCGAGAAGCGGGTGGCCCGGGAGTACTTTGGTGCTTATTATGGAAGGTTGGCATTTTGAAGGTTTAAGAATTTTCTAAGTTTGGTTTGCAATGGATTTAGATGTTATCGGTGTCCGTTTGGGATTCCGAGCCTTGGAATAGTTCCGCATGGTGATTTTGGTCTTAGGAGCATGTCTGGACATTGATTTTGAGATTAGTAGGTCATTTTGACATCAAATAGCAAAAGTTAAAAATTTGATGATTTTTGGGAAGTTCGACCGGAAGTGGACTTTTTGATATCGGGGTCGGATTCCGATTCCGGAAGTGGTAGTAGGTCCACAATGTCAATTATGACTTGTGTGCAAAATTTTAAGTTAATCGGACTTGATTAGGTTTCGGCGTTGAATGTAGAAGTTTAAAGTTCTAAAGTTCACTATGCTTGAGTTGGGGTGCGGTCGTGATTTTAGCGTTGTTTGATGTGATTTGAGGCCTCGAGAAGGTTCGTGTTATGTATTGGGACTGGTTGGTGTGATTGGACGAGGTCTCGGGGACCTCAGGTGTAATTCAGGGGTAATTTCAGATCAAGTTTGGGTGTTGGATGCTGCTAGTTTCTGGTGTATCTGGTAAGCATCGCGATCGCGGTTGAAGGGACATAATCGCAAAGAGGAACTGGAGCTGGAGAGGCAAATCTTCACCACGCACGAGACGAGGAGGTTGCGAACGCGGAGCAGGCACTGGGTTACCCTTCGCGAATGCGACAGGGAGTCACGAACGCGTAGAAGGATGGGGGCTGGGGGACCTGGAGCCGTTTAGCCTACGGAATCGTGAGGCTTATCCTGCGAACATGTAGTAGTGGGGACAAAAAGCTTCGCGAACGCGGCCCTTGGTTGCGAACACATACAGGAAATTATGGGAGGCAGCATTTTAGCCTTCGCGCTCGCAATGGTATTCCCGCGATCACGAAGAAGGGTTGCCTGGGTAGTGTATAAGTTTGCAAAAACGGGTTTGGCTCATTTTATCCTAAATCTTCCATGGGAGCTAAGCTTGGGGCGATTTTGAAGGAGCTTCTTCGTCACCCATCACTAGGTAAGTAATTTCTTCATGTTGTGAGTTAAATACATGGTTTATATATGGATTTGAACATGAAAATTAGTAGAATTTGGGATTTTGGTAGAAAACCTAAAAATTGATATTTTTAGATTTTGACCACGAAATTGGATATGGAATTGGGAATAAGTTATATATTTGAGTTCTAAGGCTATGGGTAATGTTTATGTTTGAAAAACTTTCAAAATCCGAGCACGTATTATTTAAATTGATTTATTAGTATTAGAATATATTTTGACTGGTTTTCCCTTTTTTGAATAGTTTTGGATCGACGGGCTTTGGTTTGAGGTGTTAGAGAGGCCTTGGAGCCGGTTTTGAAACTTCGAAGCGAGGTAAGTCTCCTGTCTAACTCTGTGAGTGGGAAACTACCCCTAGATAATGTATTTGCTATATGTTACTTGTTGAGAGGGCTACGTACGCACCAGGTGACGAGAGTCCATGCGTAGCTAGATTCATGTTATGTCCGGATAGACTTAGGTTCACATCATGCTATAGTTGTACTACTTAAGTTGTCTCCTACCTATTAAATTCCTTATTTTACATTACGATTTGAGACTAGACTTGCATAGAGTGATAGACTTGCTATTGTAGGGATTTGATGGGCTTCATGATAAACCGCGGATTACTTGTACTATCCTTATGAAATTCTCCCGCATTATGCGTTCTCATCGACAAGTTCCCTTAAAATCTACAACTCACACGACTTTTCGTGAGTGGGGTCGAGGATCCATCAAAGATTCTTATTCTAATGGGATCGGACCGTTCGCCTCGGCATGATAGATACATCTATGGTTCGTGCCATTCGACCCTTGGCAGTGCGCACATTATGATGGATCGGGCCGTATGCCTTGGCAGGATTATGTACCACACTCTCATGGGAGCGGGCCTTTCGCCTCGGCAATAAAATAGATGTATCTATGGTTTGATAATGTTATGATGGATCGGGCGTACGCCTCGGCATTTCTATAAAATACTCTTATGGAATCGTGCGTAATAATTAGCAAGAATCCAACATATCTGTGAGCTTGTTCCTGATTGAACTGTGACGACCTATTTGGTAAGGTCCATTATATATATATATGCTCTGATTGAGGAGGTAGTTACTAGCTGAGAGTTTGAGTCATTGCTGCGACGAGGACTGTACCACGTATTTACAATTGTTATTTCGTTTATCTACTCATACTACACTTGCTGCACTTTTTGTGTAGGTACTTATATGTCTGGTGGTCCTTTGGGCGCAGAGGCGCGATCATTTCGGGGATTTTACCGTGAGTTGCATTTCATGTTACGATCCGCATCCTGCAGAGTCTCTATCAGAGTTATTTATATCTTCATGTCTAACTTGTATTCAAGACAGATGTTGTATTTTATTATATTTCCTATTTGATACTCATGCATTTGTGGCACCGGGTTTTGGGGTTTCCTACAGGTTGTTCACTATTGTAGTTTGTGTAAATTCCATTTCACACTATTTAATTAATAGAATTATGATTTTAAGGACTAGAATGAGTAATTAATTTGACTAATCATTGTTGGCTTGCCTGACAGCGGTGTTAGGCTCCATCACGACCACTAGTGGATTTTGGGCCGTGACAGCTTTGTATCAAAGCGTTAGGTTCACGTAGGTCTCATGACTTATGAGCACACCTAGTAGAGTCTTGTGGATCGGTACGGAGACATCTGTACTTATCTTCGAGAGGCTACAGGGTTATTAGGAGAACTTCCCTTCTTGATTTACTCATCATGCGGTTTGATTCTATCGGGGCTTGTGCCTTTATATCCTTCCTACTCAATCTTATGCAACGTGAAGCGTTTGTCATCAATTGGGCATTGAGGAATTGTTATGGTACTATAGACTAGGTGTAGGATGTTTTTCCTTACGTGTTCGGGCAGGCTATTATCGTCGCCTTGTGGAAGAATGTTCTATTAATCAACTCAGTAGTTGTATTTCCGATGGTTTTGAGGCTATGCATAGATTGCTACGATGTTCATGCGTCGTTATTGCACGATATTTATGTAATGGTGGGGTGCCGTTTATGTGTTGAGGCAGTTAAGGACTTGAAGAGACGATTTCTCAATGCATGATTTAGGGGTTCAGCATTTAATTTCAGCAAATGAAAGGCAATCAGACTATAGATGTCCAGGTTTGGTTGATGTATTAACGAGACTTGATATTTTCGAGTGTGATAGAATCTTCATTATGATGCAGTGTCGTAGTCCTCGTTTGAACGCATTACGGTTCGCCGGTGTTATGGTCTTCTTTGATTTTGCATTCGCGGCAAGGTGTTGTGAAATGGCGCTTGAGGGGCGGTTGTCAGAAATAACAGTATGCAGCGGTTCAGAATAGAATTGGTATTTCTAATGTTGATGGCTCGAGAAAGATTATCTTTGAATAGGCTTAGAGTCGGTAACAATCTATTGGTTCAGGTGCTACAAAGATGGATTTTGATTTGAGGCAACATTTGGCAGTAAGGTATGAGGGATGACATGGGGGGAAGTGTTTTGTGATGGTTGAAATACTAGCATTTCAAGTATGAAGAGCAGAGATTGAGAAGTTGCTTAAAGGAGATGGTTTAACTGAAGTAAGAGTGGCTGATTAGCATATGGAATTCGTGGCAGGATAGCCGCGTGCCTTATGAAAATGTAAAACGGTTTGGGAACCATGGAAGGCGATTTGGCCTACGAATTTTATTTGAAATGGTGGTCACGGTACGAAGAAAGATTGAGTATGGCCGAAAGGAGTTTCTTGAAATGAAGATGGGCGTGAAGATTTGATTATTGTTTCAGATGCAGTATGACTTGAGTTCGGAAAGTATTGTTGAACTTTCACTTGAAGTCATTGGGGAAGGAGCAGACTTATTCAGCTAGTGGGCGAGCATGCGTTTAGGAGGATTTACTGATTTCGTGGTAGTAGTACCCAGTGCAACGTCATTAGAAGATGTCTGTAAGGAATTCCACAGGTGGGCTATCTCCTGTGAGCAGATTAGCGGTTCCATGATGTCGATGAATTTTTACAAAGGATTCTACTTGCTACCCAGTAAGAGGTCGAATATGTGATTGTGACTGGTGATTCAGAATGTTCATGAAAAGCTAAACAAAAGACTTTGAGAAGTCTGGCGAGTTATCGGTGCGAGATCATGGTAATTGAGAAAGAGGAATCGTTGTGGGCTCTGCATTATGTGATGGTAGCTTAAAGCTAAGTGGGGGAGCCCCATCATCTGCGATTGGATCGCGTGGTTGTCTACTTGTGCGGTTTCTGGTTATTGATGTGTTGGTGGATTATTATGACTAAGAAAAGGAACCATCAGGGGTAATTCAACAAAGAACTTGATGAATGTGTGCTATACTTCGCCTTATCGATTGAGGTGCATGTTTCGGGAAGACCCATAGTTTATGCTTCTTGTAGATGTGAGGTACAAGTAAAAGAATTCAGTCGGTTGCCTCCTTTAGAGGGGTGTTCATGAGCTAGCAGAGCGTTGGAGTTTGGTTATATTCGAAATCAGGTCAGAGTGGGCGACTCTCAACAACGGTTCTAGTGGGTCCAAGAATTTAAGTACTGTGCCTAAGGATTTCGGGTCCGTTGTATGGTTAAGGATCAAGTTTTCACCGTGGATTACGAACGGGACTTGGAATATTCTATGTTATCATCGGATATACGGTGTAGTATAGGAGGAAAGCATGAGATGGTTCATAGGTATTGAGACGATGTAGTCTCGCGATTCGGGTCACTTGGGATAAGTGCAGATTGAGTTTGTTATGTTGTGACTGTAGCTAACGTTATTTCTAAGGCAGGCCAAGGGTAAATTTAAATACTTTGGGTCGGTTGTAATGGTTGGATCAGCATGATTGTGCCAATGGTCGGTTCATTCGGTGTGTGAAGTTATAACATGTGGTTTGTGGTTGTACGTGCAGGCTTGACAGCCACCATGACCTGATCGATTTGGGAGGTATTTGATTCAAATGGCCTTGTTGTGTAAATGGATTGTAGAAGAGTTATGACAGTTTAGATCAAGGCTTCAGGTTGTATTTCCCGCAGTTTGGGAATTCAGTTGCGTGTTGCATTGGCCTTTCTGAAATGAGCTAAGTGAAAGGTTTCGTGCTAATGAAGTGTTTATTCCACTGGTAATTCAGGGCTTATGATGAATTCTGGTATTCTCGCGTAGCGGCATGATAGGTGCAGTGAGCAGCATGGGAATTGGAAGTTGAGGATCGATGAACCATTTTGGTGTTCTCAAAGATGTCATAAGCTCGGATGAGCCGGAAAGAATTTAAGTGTTCAGAGTAAGCTGACATTATCCTAGTGTCGCTTGGGAATAGTGTTCTGTGGAAGGAACTTTGTGTATTGAATTGCGGGTTCTTGAATTGCTTTACAAATTTGTACGATTGGTGGTATGGAGGTGCAGACTTTGCTACCTGGTACAGAATGTCGTGGGAGTGCACAGGGAGATTTGTATAAGTGTGGCATGCTAGTCACCTAATTGTTAATGGTCGAAACCAAGTACGGAGATTTTGGTACTATCGTTAATGTGAGAATTTATGCTTGGAAGGCGCTCTATTCCTTTGGTTGTGAATTGTGGGGGTTGTGCCGGATTGAGACGGCTTGATTGTTCGCTTAGTCGTTCTTGGGCTTTGTAGTGTATGGCTCTATCTGTCTCCCTAGAGTTGTATTTTTGCACTTAGCGTGCTTATGGCCGATATTCGGTATTTCGTAGGTAGAAGCATTATGGCTTGATGAGTATGTCCTTATTTATGGTTACGAGTGGATCGGGTGACACGCAGCCAGGGGTACGTTATATGGATCGGGTTGCACGCTGTAATGGTATCATGTTTGGATCGGGTTGCACGCCACAACGATATCATGTTTGGATCGGGTTGCACGCCGCAACAGTGATATGTTGGGTATGGTTCCCTATATCTATTCCTGCATATTTTGTTTCTCATTTTCAGAGTTCGTTCCTATTTATGTGTCATATTCGAGTTGTAGCTTATCGACGCATTAATGGCGTCATATGAGATCTGAGTTAGTGTTTGAGGTGGCTTATTCCTTAAGCAGCTTTAACTTGGTGAGATGAGATTATTGGGCTTGAAATTTGTGCAAACAGATTTATATAAGGTACTTTAAAGGGAAAATATCATTATTCAGTTCAGAAAGAGGTAATGGTTGTTGTCAGGAGCAGAGAATCCATGAATTATTAATTTGACAAATGGTTATGAGTTTCTACACATCTTTTCGTCGTAGAAGTATTGCGAGATTTGGTATAGGATTTATATGCGTCATGAGATGTATTGCGGGCATGTGCTTAGTGAAATTTCAGCTATTGTGGTCGGGGGATGTTATTATGAACAACCGACCTGTGTGGTGCATGGTGTGATTTCAGCATAGATTCATGTTCGTGTTTTGGTACAGCGTGTGGTGATTGGTACGGTGTTCGCGTGTTAGAATCAGGCCTTGTAAAGAAATTCGGAAGCTAGAACTTGGTTCTAAAGCTTGTTAGCTAAGGTTACAGGGAGGACTTTTCTGTCTGGCTCAAGCTAGTGTGTTCAACTTGGGTGTGGTGGCACGAGTAAGTGCACAAGGTGTTGTACGGTGATTTTGAAAACTCTGGAGCAGTCCTTAGCACGTTCGAGGACGAATGTATGTTTAAGTGAGGGAGAATGTAATGACCCGACCGATCATTTTGAGCTCTAGCACGTCGACCAGCGGTTTGAGGCCTTGAGTACCTTCACCTCAGGTATTATGACTTGTACATGTGGTCGGAATTTAATTCCGGGAAGTTCGGAGTTAGATTTGGAAAGAAAATTCTAAATTCGAAAGCTTTAAGTTGGAAGAGTTGACCAAGGTTTTACTTTTGAGTAAACGACCTCAGAATCGGGATTTGAAGGTTTCAATAGGTCTGTATGATGATTTCGGACTTAGGCATATGTTCAGGTCGAGTAGCGGGTGGCCCAGGAGTATTTCGGCGCTTATTATGGAAGGTTGGCATTTTGATGGTTTAAGAATTTCCTAAGTTTGGTTTGCAATGGATTTAGATGTTATCGGTGTCCATTTGGGATTCCGAGCCTGGGAATAGTTCTGTATGGTGATTTTGATCTTAGGAGCGTGTCCGGACATTGATTTAGAGGTCAGTAGGTCATTTTGGCGTCAATTAGCGAAAGTTGAAAATTTGATAATTTTTGGGAAGTTCACCGGGAGTGGACTTTTGATATCAGGGTCGGATTCCGATTCCAGAAGTAGGAGTAGGTCTGTAATGTTACTTATGACTTGTGTGCAAAATTTTAGGTCAATCGAACTTGATTTGAATGGTTTCGGCATGGGATGTAGAAGTTTGAAGTTCTAAAGTTCATTAAGCTTGAATTGGGGTGCGATTCATGGTTTTAGAATTTTTTATATGATTTGAGGCCTCGAGCAAGTTCGTGTTATGTATTGGGACTGGTTGGTGTGATTGGACGTGGTCTCGGGGTCCTCGATTGTGATTCGGGGATATTTCAGACCAAGTTTCAGTGTTGGATGCTGCTGGTTTCTGGTGTATCTAGTAAGCATCACAATCGCGGTTGAAGGGACGCGATTGCGAAGAGGAACTGGAGCTGGAGCTAGAGAGGAAAATGTTCACTACGAATGTGACGACGAGGTCGCGAACGCAGAGCAGGCGCTGGGTAACCCATCACGAACGCAACAAGGAGTCGCGAATGCATTGAAGGATGGGGGCTGGGGGACTTGGAGGCTTACCCTCTGAACACGTAGCAGTGGGGACTGAAGACTTCGCGAACGCGGCCCTTTGGTCACGAACGCGTAGAGGAAATTAAGGGAGGCAGCATTTTAGCATTCGCGATCTCAATGGTATTCCCGCAATCACGAAGAAGGGTCGCCTGGGCAATGTATAAGTTTGCAAAAACGGATTTGGCTCATTTTATCCCAAATCTTCCATGGGAGCCGAGCTTGGGACGATTTTGAAGGAGCTTCTTCGTCACCCATCACTAGGTAAGTGATTTCTTCACATTGTGAGTAAAATACATGATTTGTATATGGATTTAAACATGAAAATTAGTAAAAATTTAGAATTTTTGTAGAATTGAATTTTGACCATGAAATTGGACATGGAACTGGGAATAAGTTATATATTTGAGTTCGTAAGGCTATGGGTAATGTTTATGTTCCAAAATTTTCGAAATCCGGGCACGTGGGCCCGAGGGTAGATTTTTGTAGACTTTTCGAACGGAGTTGGAAATTGATTAAATCGATTAATTATGGATATAAGAATATATTTTGACTAGTTTGCATGTTGTTTGAATAGTTTTGGATCGACGAGCTTTGGTTTGAGGTGTTAGAGAGGCCTTGGAGCCGGTTCTGCAACTTTGGAGCGTGGTGAGTCTCCTGTCTAACTCCGTAAGGGGGAAACTACCTCTAGGTGATGTATTTTCTATGTGTTACTGGTTGAGGGGGCTATGCACGCACCAGATGACGAGAGTCCTTGCATAGCTAGATTCATGTTATGTCCGGGTAGACTTAGGTTCACACCATGCTATAGCTGTACTACTTGAGTTGTCTCCTGCCTATTAAATTCCTTATTTTACATTACAATTTGAGACTAGACTTGCGTAGAGTGATGGACTTGCTATTGTAGCTATTTGACGGGCTTCATGATAAGCCGCGGATTACTTGTACTCTCCTTATGAAATTCTCCCGCGTTATGCGTTCTCATCGACAAGTTCCCTTAAAATCTATAACTCTTCGTGATTGGGGTCAAGGACCTGCCAAAGAATTTTATTCTAATGGGATCGGGCTGTTCGCCTTGGCAAGATAGATACATCCCTTCGACCCTCGACAGTGCGCACACTATGATGGATCGGGTCATACGCCTCGGCACGATTATGTACCACACTCTCATGGGAGCGGGTTGTTCTCCTCGGCAATAAAATAGATGGATCTATGATTTGGTATTGTTATGATGGATCGGGCCGTACGCCTCGGCATTTCTATAAAATACTCTTCAGGAATCGTGCGTAATAATTGACAAGAAGCCAGCATATCTGTGAGCTTGTTCCTGATTAAACTGTAACGACCTATCTGGTAAGGTCTACTATATATATATATATATATATATATATATATATATATATATATATATGCTCCGATTAAGGAGGTAGCTACTAGCAGAGAGTTTGAGTCATTGCTGAGAGGAGGATTGTACCACATATATACACTTGTTTTTCTTCTTGATACAAGACATAAAAACAAAAATTACATAAAGAAACAACTTAAAAAGATTAACATTTAAACAAGACCGGACTCGACTCAAACAGACATACTTTTTTAAAATAAAAGACAAAACAACAAGACTCAAAATACCAAAAGACTCTTATAGACTCGATGACAACAAAGGAACGATCAGAAAGGGACTGCCAACTAATTGAAGAGTCAGATCGTGCAGAAGAATCCACCAGCATTATTGTAGTCAAGGCGCGCTTATTGTTGTGCCTGACCTCCCATATCATAGTATATGCACTTCAAGCCTGTGGCAATGTGATGCGGCAATGTCAGGTGCTACCATAGCAAGTTTCTCTCGAGTCAAACCCTGACAAGTCACACACCCTCGGGCGGTATAAGTAGCCACTTCATAGACCCTCTTTCTAACATGCTCCTGGCTCTGACTTAAGAATTGGATCTATCGCTCATGGTTATTGGCTATGTCTGATATATCCGCTTCGCATTGTAATGCTAGATTCAACTGGTTCTGGACCCTTGCTAGCTCATTCTCTAGCTGGTTCTTACTTGATTCTGCAGCCGTAGCTCGAGCCCTTAGATCATGGATGATAAGGTTGTAATGCATTTCTTCATGCTTTGGAATGGCGGCCTCTTGCTGAGTAGCGACCTCTATTCTCGCTAGTCGAAGCTGTGCTTGAAGTGCTTTAACCTCATGTGTCAATCTTATTTTCTCCTCTTTAAACTTAGTATACTACAAATTCCTATTCACGTTGACGATACTTATATCCATACGTAGTACGCGGATGATGGATTCATAGTCTCTTGCTATTTCCTCCTTGGCCTGCCCTAGTATTTCCATGGGTTTGCCTTGGTATCGTGTTCATACCGTTGTATTGAATGATCCCGGTCGGTTGCTTTCTGTTCATATAATGCATACAGCTCTGGTTGCTGGTTGGGCCGGTTCGATGGCTCTGTATGAATTAGCGGTTTTTGATCCTTCGTTGTTCTGATTTCAGTCTCCCATTATGTCGTGCTCTTCAGAATTGTCTCTCGCCTAGATCCAAAAGCATCTTGGTCATAGAACCACTCAAAATAAGCAGGGTCTAACTCTCCTCGATCCAGATCTTCTAACATAGTGTGAAATTCAAGCACCTTAATTCCATCCCAAACCTGTTGAGCTTAAGCCTCACGAACAGGATCTTTCAATGTTACCTCCCACATAAATCTTTGTATGTGCTCCACTGTGGGCACTACTTGTTTTCGACCTAATGGGCATAGGGTTCTCATAGGCACATACAGTTGAAAATCCCGAAGACCCATCAAAATCAAAAAACGAATGGTGGTAAGATCTATATATGACCTCTTTTGGCGAGAACCAATGGTATTTCCATAGCCAACTATTTGCAAAAATAAGTTTACAGCGAATATCTTTCTATTCACAGCTAAACTACCTTACTAAAATAAACCTTTTAAGAAAAAAAAAAAAACAAGGTTATTGGGAATCCAAAAATGAATAAAAAATAAAAAAGTTTACCTTGGCAACAACAAAAGGGAAAAACATAGCCACATGGGTTCGTAATTTAATATATACTCCTTTCATACAACAAAGCAACTGAGGGCCCCGTGGAATTATATCTAATGCTTTAGCAAAAAATAAAAAATATATATATATAAAGATGCTTGACACATTTTAATTATCTAACATATAGTCATAACATTATCCAACATTCAAGAGCATATAAAAATGAATTACAATAGAAGGATGCAGCCACTAATATTTCCAAGCATCATTATCTTTCATTCCAACTCGATTTTAGGAGTTTACATGGTCCGAAAATTACCTGGATAGCAGAAAGAAGAACAAATACAGCAAAGTTAGCTCTTTCCAAAATCAAAAAGCAGATAGCAAAACAATTAAACGGGCAGCAACACAACAAAAGACAGCGACAACCAGCAGATTTCAAACCCAAGAAAATGAAGCAGAAATACCCAGAAAAATAGTTGAGACCAGCAATTATGTAACCCCAGAAGAAGCTTTCAAGACTACTATATTTTTCTTTAAAAAAAAGTTTTGCACTTAAGAATCAACTCAAAAAAACTCACAATTTTTAGTTGCTAAAGGATGCTTTAGCTGCTGATTTTTCTCTCCCTTTTTTCTGTGTGTTCGAGATCTCTCCCATTCTATAAAGATGTATGTTTTATATACGAGAAACAACAATCTATTTCATGATTAAAAATCAGTCTTTTTGACAGATTTTTTCACAAAATCTGCAGTTAAATTCAAAAGGCAAGACTTTTTTGTTCAATCCTGTCCAAAAGAGAGTATTTCAACCAAAATCTGCTCTTCACTATTCAAAGACATACTTTTGTTCAGAAACTATCCAAAAGTCCATATTTTCTTACCAAACAAATGACTTTTGAGTTGTACCATATATTTTCAAGTATTCCTTCACTACCTCACTTTCATCAATACAAAACTATTCTACTACTTCAACAAGTGCAAAAATAGAAAATTTTAAATTTTAAATTTCAAAAACTAATGATAAAATAATTAATAAGAGACAAAATAAAATCTGAAAAAACAAAAATAAAATAAAAAATCAGCCATGAAAAAAAAGAATAGTATTTTTACCATTTCATAATTCAAGTGGCCGAAACAATGGTGTTATGCCAAATGAAGGCATTCGGGGAGGTCGCCGGAATTTGGCCGGATTTTTGGTCACCGGATTTTCAGGGTGAAATTGAATCAATAGGTAGGTCTTGAGGAGCTCGATCCATTGATGTAGGTATTGTAGGGTGGTAATGACTGGAGCTTCAAGAATTTGGGCAAAACATTAACAGCCAAAGTTTCCTAGATCTAAGATTCAAGGAGTTTGAGGGAGTTTTGAAGGATATGGTTTGGAGATATGAAAAGAGGAGGTTGTTGAGATTACACGGTGTGAATTTGGGGGTGTTTGGAGGTGGTCCGTCGCCGGTGGGCGATTTTCGGTGGCGGCGCACGGTGGGGAGGGGCGGCTGCCACAGAGGAGGTGAGAGAGAGTGAAGAGAGAAAGAGGAGAGCAGAAGGTAGGGAAAAAATAGGGGCCAAAATCTGAAAATTAGGGTTTTAAATGTTAGAAGGGAGATTGATTGGTGTCCATTGAATCAAGAGGGTCATGGATGGATGAGATTGGATCTTTGATTCATTAAAAAAAATGACGTAGTTTTATTATAAAACTACGTCGTTTTGATCCGGATCTTGGCAAGCCAACAATTCGACTGGGTCGGCCGAATTGGGCTAAAAAATTGGGCCTGATTTGTGCATAACTCAACTGAAAATGGCATTAATCCAAACCTTTAAACCCCTTAAGAAATTAATTAATAATCTAATGCTAAATTCTATAAACACACACAATAAACCTAAAAAATAATGTGATGTAGGAGAAGAAAAGAGTAAGAATTAGATATTTACAGCTGCCCCTCTTTGTTCGAGAACAAGAAGAGTTTTCGTGCAAAGAAAGTGAATGCCATAGCTAATTTTGCTCGTGTATCGCTTCGATAAAAGCATTTTGAAAAACGTAACCGAACCTTGCTTCCGAGGTTGCCTACATATCCTTTGCTATAAAGGAATCAGGTTAGTGTAGTTCTTGAAAAATTTTTTGTAGCTGGGACTACCGGACACTAGAGTTAAGACTGTTGCTGCTGCTGCTTTTGTTGGTGTTACTGTCCCTTGCTGCTTACATCAAAAGAAAAAGAGAAGCTAACTACATTTGTCTCAAGCTAAGAGTTACAAAATTCCTATCTATGTGTCTTCTGGAGTCAAATCTTGATTCTTGACCTGCTCGCTTGCGTTGACCTTAGATTGGATTTTGACGCCCTTCGAAAAAAAGATTATGACTCAGTCTCAGTTGCTTGCTTTCCGGATCTGAATTTGAGAAAATGAAACTTGAGAAGCAGGGCTGCTGACACATTATCAGAGCTAACTCCAACTATCTTGTGATCGAAAGACTTCTTTCTCTTGATGAGAAACTAAAACTGCAAGCTTTAATCGTCACCTGTGCTCTACGACGGGGCCTGCAAATCCATCAAAGATGAACAAAACGAATAAAATTTTTCTGCCCTAGTTTGGCACTAAGAAAATTTTGTGAGCTATTGGGTAAAGCTGCAGATCAACTAATTTTATTTGAAAGATGCAAAAATGAAACTAAAGGCTCCGAAAAGGATGTTCTTATCTAAGGTGTAAAATTGATAAAACTTATACTTAGGAGGTGCATCTCCCATGGGTAGCATTGGAATGACTGTGAGATTGAAGGACTCGAACTAGGAATTGCATCTCCTAAGATTGATGACTCATATTAGGAAGTGCGTATCCTATTAGAATGAACACGGTTGATTCATGCTAGGAAGTGTGTCTTCTACGAGTGAGGTTGAAGGACTTAGACTAGGAAGTGTGTCTCTTAGGAATAAAGATTCAGATTAGAAAGTGCATCTTCTATTGGAATGACTTAAACTAGGAAGTATGTCTCCTACGAATAAGGTTGAAAGACTTGGACTAGGAAGTGCGTCTCCTAAGATTAATGATTCAGATTAGGAAGTGCTTCTCATATTGGAGTGACTCAAACTAGGAAGTGTGTCTCCTATGAATGAGGTTGAAAGACTCGGACTATGAAGTGCATCTCCTAGGATTGGTGGTTTGGATTAGGATGTGCTTCTCCTATTGGAATGACTCAAACTAGGAAGTGCATCACCTACAAATGAGGTTGAAAGACTCGGACTAGGAAGTATGTCTCCTAGGATTGATGGTTCAGATTAGGAAGTGCATCTCTTATTGGAATGACTCAAACTAGGAAGTGTGTCTCCTATGAGTGAGGTTGAAAGACTTGGCCTAGGAAGTGTGTCTCCTAGGATTGGTGGGTCAGATTAGGAAGTGTGTCTCCTATTGGAATAACTCAAATTAGGAAGTGTGTCTCCTACGAAGGAGGTTGAAAGACTCGGACTAGAAAGTGCGTCTCCCAGGATTGATGGTTCAGATTAGGAAGTGTGTCTCCTATTGGAATGATTCGAATTCGGAAGTGCGTCTCCTACGAGTGAGGTTGAAAGACTTGGACTAGGAAATGCGTCTCCTAGGATTGGTGGTTCAGATTAGGAAGTGTGTCTCCTATTGGAGTGACTCAAACTAGGAAGTATGTCTCCTACGAGTGAGGTTGAAAGACTCGGACAAGGAAGTGCGTCTCCTATTGGAATGGCTCAAACTAGGAAGTGTGTCTCCTACGAGTGAGGTTAAAAGACTTGGACTAGGAAGTGTGTCTCTTAGGATTGGTGGTTCATATTAGGAAGTGTGTCTCCTATTGGAATGGCTCAAACTAGAAAGTGTGCCTCCTACGAGTGAGGTTGAAAGACTCGGACTAGGAAGTGTATCTCCTAGGGGTGATGGTTCAGATTAGGAAGTGCATCTCCTATTGGAATGACTCAAACTAGGAAGTGTGTCTCCTATTGGAATGACTCAAACTAGGAAGTGTGTCTCCTACGAGTGAGGTTGAAAGACTTGGATTCGGAAGTGCGTCTCCTAGGATTGGTAGTTCAGATTAGGAAGTGCGTCTCCTATTAGAATAACTCAAACTAGAAAGTGTGTCTTCTACAAGTGAGGTTGAAAGACTCGAAATAGGAAGTGTGTTTCCTAGTATTGGTGGTTTGGTTTAGGAAGTGCATCTCCTATTGGAATGACTCAAACTAGGAATTGCGTCTCCTACGAATGAGGTTGAAAGAATCGGACTAGGAAGTGCGTCTCCTAGGATTGATGGTTCAGATTAGGAAGTGCGTCTCCTATTGGAATGACTCAAACTAGGAGTGTGTCTCCTACGAATGAGGTTGAAAGACTTGGAGATAATGTAACCAGGCGTTGGTGCCCTGTATCACTGAGAAAGAATGTAACCAGGGGTTGGCGTCCTGTATCACTAAAAGGGAGTATAATCAAGGGTTGGCGCCCTATATTAGTGAGAAGGTAAGCAACTAGGGGTTGGCACCCTGTATTACTGAGAAAGAATATGACCAGGGGTTGGAACCCTCGCTGAGAGAATGTAACCAAGGGATAGCGCCTTGTATCACTAAGAGAGAAAGTGACCAGGGGATATGATACCTTGTATGAAACTGGAGCCTCACTAAAGATTAGTGTGCCTTATGTTGGAAAATACAGCTACAGATTGGTGTACCCTATGCTGAACATGCAACTAGGGAGTGGTGTGACTTATATCAAAATGGAATCTCAACCAAGGACTGCTGTACCTTATGGTGGAAAATGAAGTAGCTGATGATGTAATTATGGGCCTGGATTCTAGGAAGTTCGTGCAAAAACCTTTTCCTCCGAGCGCGGCTCCGAAGCCGATCTTCAAGAAGTTTCGTATGCCCGAATAGCTAAGTATAATGGAACGACCGACCCAAATGAGCATGTAATATCTTATACATGTGCTATCAAAGGGAACGACTTGGAGGACGATGAGATCGAGTCTGTTTTGTTGAAAATATTTGGGGAGACCCTGTTAAAGGGAGCTATGATATGGTATCACAACTTACCTCCCAATTCTATTGACTCATTTGCTATGCTTGTAGACTCTTTCTTAAAAGCACACGATGGTGCCATCAAGGTCGAGACTAGGAAATCGGACATTTTCAAAGTCAAATAGAAAGATAATGAGATGCTTAGAGAGTTTGTGCTCCAATTTCAAGTAGAACGAATGGATCTGCCGCCTGTCGCTGATGATTGGGTTGTTCAAGCTTTCACTCGGGGTCTCAATATTCGAAGCTCGGTGGCTTCACAGTAGCTGAAGCAGAACCTGATAGAATACCTGACAGTTACATGGGCCGATGTCCATAACCGGTATCAATCGAAAATCAAAATCGAAGATGATCAACTCGGGGCCCCTTCGGGGTATGTCTATCTCATGAGAACCCTCGTCAGAGTCAAGAGAGACATTGATCGTAAACTGAGGCCACACAGGGATCGGTATCAGCCATATAATAGAGATCGGATAAGCAGCGGGTCTGAGCGGAACTCCATAAGAAACAAAAGGAGAAATGACCGAGGTTAAGGCAATGGGGGACTCATGACCAAAATGGCTTCGACAGGTCCGTCGGGCCTAAAGAAGCACCGAGGCTATCGGAATGCAACTTTAATGTCGATGTTGCCGCCATTGTATCAGCTATCGGGCGCATCAAAGATACCAAATGGCCTCGACCTCTACAGTCTGATCCAACCCAAAGGGATTCTAACCAGATGTGCAAAGATCATGGCACTCACGATCATAGAACGGAAGATTTTCGAGAGCTGAGAGAGGAAGTAGCCCGTCTATTCAACAATGGAACCTTTGAGAATTTTTAAGCGACCGAGCCAGGAATCATTTCAGGAACAGGGATTCTAACAAACAGGAAGAACAAGAAGAACCTCAATACGTCATTAACATGACCATCGGTGGGGTTGATATCCCACAGGAGCCAACGTTGAAACGCTCCAAAGTATCCATTACTAGGGAGAAACGAATTCGAGACTACATAGAAAGGAACTTTATCTTTCAACGACGAGGATTTGGAAGGGATCGTGTAGTCCCACAATGATGCACTGGTAATATCTGTACTCGTAAATAAAATTCGAGTTAAACGTGTGTTAATTGATCCAGGTAGCTCAGCCAACATCATTCGATCAAGGGTCATGGAGCAGCTCGGCCTACAAGACCAAATCGTACCTGTAGTTCGAGTTCTAAACGGATTCAACATGGCATGTGAGACCACTAAGGGAAAAAAAACGTAACCAATAAACATCATCGGGACCATCCAGGAGACTAAATTTTATGTGATCGAAGGAGACATAAAGTATAACATTTTATTCGGGAGGCCATGGATCCACAACATGAGGGCGGTGCCCTCGACACTGCACCAGGCACTAAAATTCTCAACACCTGGTGGAGTCAAAACAGTTTACAGTGAACAACCGAATGCAAAGGAAATGTTCACGGTCGAGGAGGTGATACCGGCATCTGCAATCTCGACACCAAAGGATCCGAACCAGATGGTCAAAGTCCGGGCCAAATAGCAACCACTGACACCATCCTCGGCAGATTCTGACAAACAAAAGGAATTCGAGGATGATGGTTATAGGATTCCTAGATCTTTTATAGCCCCTGATGATTCCGACGCCACTAAATCGACTGTCAAGGAGCTGGAACAAGTCATATTGCGAGAACGCTTGCCCGATCAAAAGGTATACCTAGGTATGGGGAAGCTCCGAGCTCAGGGAAAAATTCATTCATTTTCTTATAACTAACGAAGATTGTTTCACTTGGTCCCACCTTGACATGACAGGGATCCCGCCGGAGATAACCACTCACAAGCTAAGCCTGGACCCAAAGTTTCACCCGGTCAAGTCCGAGATCAAGAATGCTTTCATCAAGGACAAAATATCTAAACTTCTTAAAATAGGGTCTATTCGGGACGTTAAATACCAGGATTGATTAGCAAACGTAGTGGTAGTCCCTAAAAAAGGGAATAAACTAAGAGTGTGTATAGGGTAAAAAGATTTGAATAAGGCATATCCCAAGGACTCTTTTTCTTTGCTCAACATTGATTGTATAATCGATGCCACGGCCGGACACAAGATCCTCGATTTTCTCTACGCCTATTCCGGGTACAACAAAATACGGATGGACCCGGGTGATCAAGAAAAAACTTCCTTCATCACTAAATATGGCACATACTATTATAACGTAATGCCATTTCGATTAAAAGATGCCGGTGCCATATACCAACGCCTAGTGAATCGGATGTTCGAGGAACAAATAGGAAAATCAATGAAGTTTACATTGACGACATGTTAGTTAAGTCCCTGAGAGCATAGGACCATTTAAAACATTTACAGGAAATCTTTAGCATACTGAAGCAATACAACATGAAGCTGATCTCGAAAAAATATGCGTTTGGAGTTGGGTCGGGTAAATTCCTCGGATTCATGGTATCTAATGGGGGAATCGAGATCAATACCGATAAGATCAAAGCCATCGAAGATATCACGATCGTGGACAACGTGAAGGCCACGCAAAGGTTAACCAGGCGCATAGCCGCCATGGGGCGATATTTTGAGGTCATCCTACAAGAGCCACCGATTCTTCGCACTGTTGAAGAAGAAGAAGAATAACTTCTCGTGGACTCCGGAATGCCTACGAGCTTTGGAGGCACTCAAGAGGTTCTTATCGAGCCTGCCGCTGCTTCACACACCGAAGATAGATGAATAACTGTACTTGTACTTGGCGGTCTCGGAGATAGCGGTAAGTGAAGTCCTAGTTCCGGAAGAGCAATGTACGCAATTTCTAGTTTATTATGTTAGTAGGACCTTAGGTGAGGCCGAAACTAGGTACCCTCACCTAGAAAAACTGGCGCTCGCTTTGTAAGCACCTCTAGGAAGCTAAAACCATATTTCTAATATCATCCCATATGTGTCGTAACTACTTACCCATTGAGGAACGTTATATATAAGCCCGAACTCTCGGGACAGTTGGCTAAATGGGCCGCAGAAATAAGTGGGTATGATATTGAGTATCGACCTCGGACCGCCATTAAGTTTCAAATTTTTATAGACTTTGTAGCCAACTTTACACCGGTCCTAATACCCCGAGGTTGAAAGAGAGTTATTGGTTAACTCAGGAACTTCCTCGGGAATCTAGACCCTCTTTATAGACGGCGCCTCAAACGCAAAAAGGTCCAAACTTGGCATCGTACTAAAGCCACCAACAGGTAATATAATTAGACAATATATTAAGATTGTGAAATTGACTAACAACAAGGCCGAATATAAGCCATGATTGCAGGCCTTGAACTAGCCAAAAGCTTGGGGGTAGAGGTGATCGAAGCCAAGTGTGACTTCCTCCTCGTGGTAAACCAAGTTAATGGAACATCTGAAGTCAGAGAAGAACGAATGCAAATATATTTGTACAAGTTACAGGTGACACTACATCCATTCATTCAAAGAATGGACTCTGCAACATGTACCTCGGGATCAAAACAGCGAGGCTGATGCTCTCGCTAACTTGGGGTCATCGGTCAAAGATGATGAGTTCAACTCGAGAGAAGTCGTACAGCTTATGAGATCAGTGGTGGAAGAAGGCTATGCCGAGATCAACTCAACGAGCCTAACTTGGGACTGGAGGAATAAGTACGTGGAATATCTCAGGACCGGTAAACTGCCCTCGGATCCAAAAGAATCGAGGGCCCTGCATACAAAGGTAGTCCGATTTAGCATGCCTGAAGAAGGAAGAGTACGTTTTGAGTGAAATCAACGAAGGTACCTGTGGAAATAACTCAGACCGAATCACTGGTCCGAAAAATAGTCAGAGCCGGTTACTGCTGGATTGACATGGAAAAAGATGCAAAGGAGTTTGTTCAAAAATGTGATGAATGCCAAAGATACGCTCCAATTATTCATCAACCCAGGGAGCTATTCATTCTGTTTTGTCTCCATGGCCGTTCATGAAGTGGGGAATGGACATCATGGCCCCCTTCCATGGGCACCCGGTAAGGCTCAATTTATATTGCTTATGACTGACTATTTTCTAAATGGGTGAAAGCCCAGGCGTACAAGAAGGTCAGGGAGAAGGAAGTCATCGATTTCATTTGGGACCACATCATATGCCAATTTGGAATGCCGGCCGAGATCGTATGCGATAATGGGAAACAATTCATCGGCAACAAAGTAAGCAAATTCCTTGAAAACCACAAGATCAAAAGGATCCTGTCAACACCCTACCACCCTAGTGGGAATGGACAAGCTGAGTCTACCAAAAAAACCATACTCCAAAACCTTAAAAAGAGGTTAACCAACACCAACAGAAGTGGAAAGAAATACTACCTGAAGTCCTATGGACCTACCGTATGACCTCGAAGTCCAGTACCTGGGCTACCCCATTTTCTTTGGTTTATGGTGTCGAAGCTTTGATATCGGTCGAGTTCGGAGAACCAATTATCAGATTCTGATATACAACAAAGGAATCAAATGACGAGTCTATGAGTACGAGCCTGGAGCTATTAGATGAAAGGCGCAAAGTCACCCTTGTCTAGTTGGCCGCCCAAAAATAGCGGATCGAATGGTATTACAATAGAAGGGCTAACCTTCGACACTTCAATACTTAGGACTTGGTACTAAGAAAAGTCACACTGAGCACCCGAAACCAGAACGAAGGGAAATTAGGACCGAATTGGGAGGGAACGTACCAAATTTATCGAGATCACCAGAAAAGGATCCTACAAACTCAAAACAATGAGCGGCGAGCAACTACTGAACAACTGTGAATATAACTCACTTGAAGCGATATAACTATTGAGGTATCCCCGTTCTTTCTTTTATTTACATTTTAAACTAACACTTGTAGCTAGCTAGCAAGGGACAATACGAGATTTTAGGTCCGAAAGCACGCGTTGCACTCTTTTTTCCTTGAACCGATTTTTTCCCAAATGGGTTTTTAACAAGGAAACATTGTGCTAACTTAGAATCGAAGGTTGGTAACGAACCGGCGACAATGATCACAACAGCATTCGAGGCCTCTCTTCGATCAACCCCAAACACTGGGGGGAGTTACCCTCTGATATCGACTTTAGCATGGAAAGAGATTTCAGGATTGAAGGGTCTCGATCGATAGGATTCGATGTAAGGGCCAAATGGTCAAATGAATCGTACCCACATAGACTGCTCGAACCTTGACACAAAGAATGTACAAATGTATTACTATTATGCACAAGAATAAAAAGAAGTCTCTTCCTTGCAAACATCTTGTCCTTTAAAACAAATTTTCTTTTTTTTGCATTTATTAAGGAATTACTCTACTTCCGATCGAGCCCAAGGGCCGCCTTAACTCGAGTTATAACAATAATTCGGGGACTGCCGTCCAAAAACAAACTCAGACGATTCAAGCTAGTAGAACCTCGGGAGCATAAGACCTATAAGGCAACCCCCAAATTTCAAAGGCCACGGCCACCCCCACTCGGGGACTGTTATCTTAGGCAAGCACGAATAACTCGGGAAATCAAGCCCATTGCGCGACAACCCAACTAAAAAAGGCTACGGCCATATTAACACGGCTCGGAGACTTCTGGACCCGTAACAAAAACAAGGCATTCAAAAAAGAATTTCATAACCGGTTCTAAAGGCTACCCTCGACAAAATATAATCTAAATTACTTACTTTGGAAGAAATTTTTCGGTAACACCGAACTCCCAAGATGACTTAAAACAAAATAATGTAAAGGCAATGTTGGTTTGAACCTTCGAACATAACCTAATTATTTCATGCTAAGGCATTTCGGTCTTTATGAATACAAATAAACCAAACGGAAAAATTTAAAAGCTGTGAAAGGGAAAGAAAGCCTTATATATTCATATCCAAAATTCTTTTTACAAGGGCCAATAGCCCTAATAAAAATAATTTACAACGGCCAAAACGGCCTCAAAAAGCAAAAGACAAAAACGTCTAAAAGGATTCTAAGTGGCCTAGTCTTCGTCAGGGGCTGCATCATTGCCTTCGGGGTCTCCGCCACCTTCGGACTCACCCGAATCTTCAAACCCCTCGAAATCTTCCACCTCGGGATAAGTCAGCTTCCTGGATTTGGCTTCGAATACCTTGGCTTTCTTAATTTCAGTCAACAGGTCAAAACCCCGAGCATGAACTCCCTCGAGGGCCTCCCTTTAGATTGCCACTTCATATGCTCCACCATATTTCTCACTTGGTCCTGAGCTGCTTCAGCATCGGCCTTGTGCTGGGCTACCCTTTCATCGGCCTCAGCCTTGACCATGGCAACCTCCGACTTGGCCGCCTCAAGTTCCTTGGTCAAAATTTCTTGACCGGAGACAGCCGAGCTCAGCTGAGTCTGGAGCTCCTCGATCTTTTTGGCCTGTACCAAGGCCTTTTCCTTTGCATCCTGGAGCTAGACCTCAGTCGAAGCCAGTTTTTCCCGGGGGGTCTCCTTTTTCGAGGCCAGGCGATCCATGTTTCTTTTCCATTCTTCGGCCTTAGCCTTCACTGTATCCTCCTCCGCCTGGAGCTGCTCGATCTGGTCAAGTTTCTATTGAACCTTCGGGTTCGGATTGTTAGCCACTGTGTTTGACTCATCGTCACTAATTTCAAATATTCTTCTTACCTGCTCGACCAGGTCAGCATGCTCCTTCCGAGCCGCTTCTAGCTCAGCCTGGAGTTTCTAACTAAGAAGCTTGTAAGCATCCCTCTTCTTAGTAAGCTCCGAGTCTTGTCCTCGTGCTAGTTTAACTCTTCCTGATATCGGAAAAAGTTCCATGATGAAGCACCGAGGCCTGCAAACACAAAGAGAAATGTTACGATTGTTTGCAACTTAATCTAAGTACATAATAAAGAGGCATTCGAAGTTACCCGATTTAATGCATGTTGAGCTTCGTTGAACAGGCAGGGCGCTTCCACCTCGTTCATCTTGGCCGGATCCTCTTCAGTCACCAAACACCGAAGATACCTTGCAACCTGGGGGGCGGAAAGAACCCGGGCCTCCTCCGAGATAGACATAACGATTGACCGCTTCCGATCTGCACTCGGAGCCAAGAACTGGTCTACTAATCTCGGACTTGAAGAAGGCCCCCTGGCTCTCGAAGACGATATCTTCTTCGGTACCAGTAAGTCACCCAACCCGGTGACGTCCTCCGAGGTGGCAGAATCTAAGCTATTGAAGAAGTTAGATTTGTGCACCAGCCTCTTTTTTGGTCTTTTCTTCTCCGAGTTAGGAGAACTAGGAGCCCATTTTCTTTCCTTCTCTTTATCTTGCCTCGGAGTAGATGGTTCGAGGAGGATGTCTTCATCACCGGACGGAGGCCTCATTACAACATCTTTGGGAAGACCTGCAAAGGAAAAAGAAGTGAGAATGAGCGCAGCAAGAAAACTAAGTGTTATCCACCCGGGAGAGGAACCTCCCCGTGGGAACGGGCCTCCTACCGGTCCTTCAGAAGTTCATGCCACGTGCGCTCGGAATATTTCTTCTGCGACACGATGCACTCGACCCACTCCTTGAGTCGAGGAACTGCATCCGACATCCGAGCAACAGCTACATAACCACCAAACATTGATAATAAGGGAGGAAAAGGAAAAGCGATAAAGAAAATCTTAAAGGCAAGGTTATACTTACGTTTGATGTTCCATTTCTTAGGAAATGGCATATTCTCGGTCCGGATTAAACCTGAGGTCTTCACTCGAACGAATCGACCCAAACAGCCTCGGTCGCGATCCTCGTCGATGCTCGAGAATGGGGCCTTACTGACCCGATGAGCAAGTTTTATAAATCCCTCTCGATAGAGTCGAGGGTTGTACAGACGCATGAGCTGATCGATGGTGAAGGGACACCCCTCGATTTTGTTTACGAAGAAGCGAAGGAGAATTATTATCCTCCAGAAAGAGGAATGAATTTGACCGAGGGTCACCTCATACCTCTTACAGAAGGTGATCTAAAGGGCCCAACTTGAAGGGATAAGTATAAACACTTAAAAAACCCTCCACGTAGGTAGTAATCGCTTCCTCGGGCATAGGCACCACCACATGCTTACCAACCCAGTTGCAATCCTCCTTGACCTTGGAGAGGAAGCTATCAGTGACCGAGCATATATATCTCGAAACGGGCTCACACCGACCCGATACTGAGGAGGTTTTCTCGACCTTGAAATCAGCACCGGTAGGGCAACCCGAAGGAACAAACATCTTCATGGGGGGCTCCGGTGCCGTATCATGAGTAGCAACAAACAAAATATTTTCCTCTTCGACTGATCGTGAGGCAAAGGGTGTTTCTTTTTGGGAAATAGACTTTGAGGTCTTCGCCATTTCTTTGAAAAATTAAGGAAAAAGAGGAAGTTAAAAGAATATGCTTGATAATTTGGGATAAAGAACAGAAGTTATTATAAAGGGATTTCAGAATATCAGCAAATTGATGTTTGGGAATACTGAGATTCCTAAGGTACGAGGGCAGAAGGTTTGAAAGTAAAGTTCGAATGAGCTAATGAGGGGGTATTTATAGTTTCTTGGCGACTGTTCATATATTTGGGAATGGCCGACCGGCAACTGACAGGCATTTATTGCCATTGAAGCTTGACTGATGAGACGTTTTGACTATTTTGTCGTTTCTATGACAAACTATCGAGGCCAGGATCGGAAGTTCATATCGTTTCTCGTCGTCTACTCTCCAAAAAAATGAGGGGACTATCTGTATACGGTCAAAATCGAGCTCGATTACAACTTGGTAAAGTTGGCTTGGAACGTGTCGACCATGAACTGAAGATTGACCTTGAATCTCGCCAAGCTAGAACCTGAGGTCGGAAGACCTGCCCTCGAAGAAATTTAAAGTCCGGTCTCGACCTTAACCTCGAGCGAGCTCGGAAATAACAAACGGAAGACCGAAATATCCGCGACCGGATGAATATTACGGCAAAAATCTCGACGCATATTGCCAGGAGCCAGCAATTAGTAAATCAAGAGATTTTTACCTTTAATAGAAATGTATCTAGAGAAGGAATCCTTTACTATATAAAGGGGGGGTCTAATAATTCATTGGACAAGTGTAACACGGATCCCAAAGTAATATGTTGTTATTTCTAGTTGTTATCTCATCATTCTATTCTGGCATCGATTAAAGCATTTTTGACTCAAGGTTGACCGACCTTCAAGGCCAAGATTGTTCAATTTGTGTGGTTGGTGTTTACCTTTTATTCATTAATTTTAATATTAATCTGATTTCTCATTTTGTATCAAGTTAGATTACATATCCTTAAAGCCACGTAAATTTAATTGTTATCCAATTTTGAGGGTTGACAACGTACGACTTCAAATAAGTAGTCAACTTTCGTAAGTGTGAGTATCACGAATATTCGGTCTAGCTATACTTGCAGGTGTTAGGGGTGGACATCGGTCGGTTCAGTTCGGTTTGTAGAATTTTGGTTCGGTTTATTCGATTTTGGGTTTGTGATTTTAATAACCAAAATCGAACTGTAATAACTTCGGTTCGGTTTGGTTCCATTTATTCGTGTTCAGTTCGGTTTAATCAGTTCAGTTTTTTGGTTTCAAGTCATGGTAGTTTATATCGAGGAATAAATTTCAGAAAGAAAGGAGCAAATATTTTGTATGCACCTGTCAATATCTCCCCTCCTTCGTTAGCCTATTTCTTTCTTGTGCAAATAAAGTACTTCCCAGTGGTGATTCTTTACTATTTTCACATTTTACATTTCACAGTTCAATTGTTATATTCAAAATTAAGCTACATAGGTATGCAGAATAAACCATTGTAAAGTTGTAGGATGAAAGACGGCAAAAGTCATCTACCATAGGAGCATAATATCATCAAGATATGCATTTTCTCACTTCACGATGAGAAGATAAGGACTTAGGTCTTACCCGTGCACAAAGCAATCCCTGGCTAAAGCAGGCGTAGGAGTAGAGTGATACATTTTGAAAAGATATGAAAATAAAATATTGAAACATATAGAATAGCCTCATATTTGTGCTTTACATTTTCGTGTATTGGTGAATTAGCCTCAGAATACACATCAATAATTACAGGAAAAAAGAGAGGGAGTAGTATAGGTCATAGCCGTTTTGAGTATCCAGAACCAGCACATTTCTTGAAAAATACTAATCCGGTAAAAAGAGGCACCCAATAAAAAGAGATTCTTTTAGCTTCAGGTGCAGTAACATAGTATATTACACAAACCGATGGATGCAATCATACTCGAGACCAGATATTAGCGAAAGATCACTTGAATTATGTATCATTCATATCCAGACGCAATTAATATTAACTAATCAGCATCGGGGTGTATAGAAGAATCATATGGGATAAATATGTTGCCTATTTCAGCATCACTGTCTCTTAATGTTGGCATTTCAGAATGCGACATCATTTCCAAATCATTTTCCAAGAATATACCAAGTGACAGAAGCTATGTTGACGACAAAAAAATAAACAAACAAAAACGAAGTTGCTCCAGCAGTATTACTTAGTGCAGCAATAATTCGATTTTTCTGTTTAACCGAAAACCGATCCGTTAAAATCGAAAACCAAACCACAAATCGAACTTTCAAAAACTATAAACCGTGAACCGATCGAAAAATCAAAATCGAATAAATCGAAATTTTCGATTCGGCTAATTTTTTCGATTCGATCGATATTATATTCACCCCTAGCAGGTGTTGACGCACTACTTATTTTAGTTCGGGAGAAATGACCAACTTCCTCGAGCGTGAGTGCTGCCAGGGTGAGGGAAGAAACTATCACACACTTGCAAGTGTCAGTATTTGTTGGGAAGATACGTTGATACTCCCTCGTGCATGTTGCCAAATCTGCGTGCACACATGGCCACATTTGTGATTAACTCTTTTTAAAAGATTAAGAAAGTACTTTTTAACTTAGTTTTCAGCTTCAATTTTAGTTATTAGTTTCAGACTTGGTTTTTAAATTCAGTAGAGCTTTTATATATCTTATAATTCAATATATGAACTACTTGCTTTATTTTATTGCATTTCATTATATTTATTTGGCCCAAATTTGTCTTGTTCCTCTTTTTAGGAGGTGGTCAGCGAACTTATCGGGTTCCTGATACTTAATTCATTTAGGCCTACTACGTCATGTTGTTGAGGACGTAAGTGACAAAGTTTGTGGTTACCTCTAAGCTTTGCTGCCACTATCAGACGATGTTGATTTAATCCTGCAGGTAACAAACTCTTCCTAAACTTTATGTTATTTTTAGTCATTTATTTTATTTCCAGAGAATGCTCCGACAGTTATGTATTCAGGTTTGTATTTTAGAGGCTCATGACTTATTAGTATGTTTACTCAAATATTTTGGGATAAATATCATTCATTATTTTATCTGGCGGCTTAAGAATTTTAGTTATGATTATAATTGATATTTTAAGATAATTATTTTTGATAATTTAAATTTGGAAGTAACTATCATATGGTTAGAATGGGATTCACTCAACGGTTATTCAGATTGTGTGTCAATCATACTTCACCCAATTTTAGGAGCGTAACAAGTTTTTTTTTTTTTTAATTAACTGAAATCTTATTCATTAGATACTAAGTAACAATAGTTACTTGATCCGCTGGATCATTACATACTAACGAAAGGCCATGCATGGCGTTAAGGTTACCAAGTTTGGCTAAATACCTACAAACATTAATAGACAGTGACTTAACAAAAATATCAACGGCTTTGTCCGCTAGCATCTGGTCGTGACATAAAGCGGTGGAATAGCTAAACGACTAAGTTTATTAACATCAGGTTGCCTTGCTGCCTCCTTTGCCAAAAGATATGCTACTTCATTTCCTTGTCGGAAGCTATGTCCGATCACCAGCATGTCCATTTTGGATATCAGCCACCTGCAATTATTTGTAAGAGAGTCATAAGTGGCGCATCCATGCTTGATGTAGTTGGTTACCTGTGTTGCATCTGTTTCCACTTATAGTGTATAGAGTTTTTGCTCCCACGCAAGTTGAAGGCCATGGTAAAGGGCATGTAATTCAGAGTGGATGGATGATTTTGAGTGAGATTTCATTTGAAATCCCATTACCTAGTCACCACTGCTATTATTAATAATACCCCAAATTTCACTATGAGTATCACCATTTTTGAAGCCTCCGTCTATGTTGAGTTTATATTATCCCTTATGTGATTTTATCCAGTAAACTTGAATGGAGATATGTTTGGTTAGATTGCTTTCTCGCTCTGTTAGCAATTTGTATTCAGTTGCTTGGTTCAATACAAACTTCAAAAATACAGCATTTGATGTGTTATATATATTGTCATTATTTCTAGTAACCCAACGGTTCCAAATAATGAAGATGGGTTGTCCAGTCGATAAGCTTAGTAGGGATGATAGGGTTTAAGTTTCTAATATTGTCTAGCCAACTCCCGTTGTTTATGAATATATTGTTGATATCAATGCCTAGTTTAAACCATAACTCCTTTTTTGCTATTGGGCAGCTCGAAAATATATGAGTATTTTTTTCTGGTTCTTTCCAAAAAATTGTGCACAATTCATCAGTATTCATGCCAAATGCGATGGAGGTAATGTCTACATGGTATTCTATCATGGTGACATAACCAAAGAAAAAATATTTTGTTAGGGCATTGAAGCTTCCAAATCCATGTGAATTTTTTTTTAAGCATGTTCCTTATCTATCAAATTATAGCAAGACTTTGTTGTGAAAGTACCATTACCATTAACGGTTCACGTTGGGATGTCTGATGTAGCTTCGAGGGGGAAAATAATGAATTAGATTTTTTCAATGAGATCTCTATGGAGTATAAAGGAGATAGCATCAAAGTTCCAAGTATTGGTATGCCTTATGTCCCTAATGGTAAGAGAGGATTCATGTTTATTGAGAGGTCCGATAACATATTCCCTAATGCTATTGCAATTTGGGATCCATTTAGAGTCACAAATATTTAGGGAGGAGTTTTGTTATATAGACCATGAAATACCTTTATGGCAATCGACCAGCCTGGCTTTTCCAGCAAAATGAGACATTAGAGATAGAGCGGTCAATATATTTCTTGATTAATAGATAGGCCTAGAGGGCATGAGGCTTATTAATTAGACGCCAGGCTAGACTAGCATAAGTGTTAAGTTTTTTGATTTAGCTCTCCTTATTCCTAGGCCCCATTGTCTTTATTATTGGTAACTACATCCCAACTAAGAAGGTGCATTTTCTTTTTAGACTCATTTGTTCCCCATAGAAATTCGTTTTGAATTTTATCAATTGTCTTGGGGGTTTTAGAGGGAGAAGTGTATATTGCATGTAGTAAGCGGTAAAACTAGCAAGTGTGGCAGAGACTAAAGTGGTCCTACCAGCTATGTTCATGCAATTGATTTTCCAACTAGAGAGTCTGGAACACATGTTATCGATAATATATTAAAAATCTTTAGGTTTAGAGTGACCATGAAGAATGGGAAAACCTAAATATTTTCCAAATGAATTACTACTCTTAATACCAAAGTAAGAAGAGGTATTATTGATGCAGTCTTTTGAACAGTTTTTTGAGAAAATAATCTTAGATTTTACATAGTTGATATTTTGACCAGACATGTCGCAGACTACTTCTAGGCCATTACGGATCGTGGAGCACGTTGTTTTATTTATTTTACCCATTAAAACAAGGCCATCTGCAAAGAATAAAGGAAAAGGGCAGGTCCTTTGGAGCTTATTTTGATGGGAAACCGTTACTTGATGTCTACCTGATGATTAATATATTTAAACAGCATCTCCATACATAGTATAAAAATATATGGTGATATGAGGTCTCCTTGTCTAATACCTCTACTAGGGTTAAAATAGTTTGTTTTTGAGTCACTGACAAGAACAACAATGGTACTAGTAGTAATACAAGACATAATAAGTATGGAGATAGTGGGAGGAAATTTAAAAAATAATAACATTCTATAAATAAAGGACCACTCTAGCTTATCAAATGCTTTTTCTAAGTCGATTTGAGCAACATACTTCCAATTTTGCCGTTTGTTCTTTTTGAAATCTGAGATAATTTCCTGAGTAATAATGGCATTATTATTTCATAAAGCTTGATTGGTAAGGGATTATTAATTTATCTAGAAAAGGTTTGATTCTATGAACGATAATTTTTGTGACAGGCTTGTAGTTTGTGTTACAAAGACCTATAGGTCTGAAGTTCTTTAAATTGTTGGCATTAGATATCGTAAGGATTAAACACAAGTAAGTGGTATTAATGTCTTAGGGGATAAAATGGTTATTAAAGACGTCGTGACACAGGATATGTACATACTTGTTAACAATATGCCAATATTTTTTATGAAAGAAGATGTGTAAACCATCTGGTCCCAGTGCTTTGAAAGGTTTAAAGGAGAATATGGCAATATTAATTTCACTATCAAGGACTGGTTTATCAAAAAATGAGAGGTCTAAATTATCGAAGCCAGGGTGATTGTTTTGGATATTAAGCCAATTGGTTTGTTTATGACTAGTTGTAAACATGTTTTGGAAATAATTATGGGTGTATGTTAGAAGATCATTGTGGTTGTCTACCCAACATCCTTGTTCGTTTTTAAAGGAGCTAATGTGACTTCGTCTTTTTCTATTAGAAGCACTAATATAGTAAAACTTAGTGTTAGCATTGCCATCGTTTAGCCATGAAATACGGGATCTAAGCTCCAATAATCCTCCTCCAGATTTAGGAGGTTGTTGTAGTCGTTTATAAGAATTTGTTCTAGATTCTGTAAGAAAAGGTTGTGACCATAATTGAAAGGAATTTTGGATACCATAAAGTCTTGCCAATAACCTTTTTTCTTTTTTGAAAATATTACCAAACGATGATTTCCCCCACTTTTGTATATTATTTGTGAAATTTTTTGTATTGACTATTAGATCATCATTTTTCCACTTTGAAGTTACTATATTGAAAAAATCCAGATGAGTGCACCAAATATTTTCAAGTCTAAAAGGTCTCAAATAGTTTTGTTGGACATTATTTAATTTGACCAGGATAGGGTTATAATCTTAGTAGGTTTTGGGTAGATGAGTAATCGTTGCGTTAGGGAAGATTTGCAACCAATCTTCATTAACAAAAACACGGTCTAGCCTCTCCATGATCAAGCCATTATTTTTTCCCTATGATTGGACCAAGTAAATTTACATCCTTTAAAACATAAGTCTATTGGAATTACATTTGTTAATATAATACCAAAATTTAGAGGATCTAGTAAGACTTATACTCTACCTCCCAGTTTCTCCAATGAATTAATAACATCATTAAAATCTCCTCCTATCATCCAAGGTCCTTTGTAGTTATTTTGAGATGGAAGTTAGGTGGTGTCTCTATTATATTGATTTGTGCTATCATAAATAGAACTAAATAGCCAGTGGTATCTAAAGGGTCGTACCTCTAACATTGTATGAATTTCTCTGCCTCTCCCAGTGAACTATTGTACATTGATCACGTTGTGGTTGTACTTAATGGCCATACCTCCAGCGATACCCTCAGCTATAACTTCTATCATTTCTGAGAAGTTAAAATCATTAAAAAGAGTTGCATGGGAAGTCACCCTGGTTTCTAGGAGAGCCACCATGCATGGCCTGTGAGTATCGATGAGTTCCCTAAAGTTCCTATGAAGTCATCATTGTTTGCCCCTCGAACATTCCAGAAAATTATGGAAGTAGCTCTATTCATTTGAGTTGGTTGTTGATGGTTGGTGCTGGTCTCGACTCCCACAGGGTTGTTGTGGTTCCTTCTCATGAATGGTACCAGGATCACTGCATGCTTTCCCACGGTTAGATCCTGTGGGCGTCTTATGTGCATGGAGCATTTGTACATTGTAGCTGGACAACTGAAGTTGTACTTCTTGCTCAACATTTCTTGAAAGAGTAATACTTTTACCTCGTTCAGGCTTGAAAATTCCACACTTAGTTTCATACCTTGTGAAGGGAGTTCTTCTTCTACCCCTACTGGATATTGTTCTGGTTCTTGAGCATTGTGTTGGGTGTTGGGTTCCATGGGTACTGGGATATTGTTTATGTTCGGGACTTGATCCTGGTTTGCATGCAGTCCCCATGGTATGAATATTGGGTTTAGATGGGTGATCTCCTCTGGTGGGAAGAATGGAAGATTTATTGGAACATTAAGAGGTATCTGTGTGTTGGGAACCTGTAGGAGGTTCCAGTGGTTCAACATTGTTTGGATCAGAGTGTGGTTCATATTTGGGGCTAATGGGTGAAGTATATTGTTAATCCACATTTAATTGGTGTAATTGTTCATGGCTAAATACATTCCCTCCGAAATTAGTTGAGCTAGGTAACATGTGTTCTGAATGATTATTACTATTTCTTAACCATTGATTTGTATGTTGAAGGTGATTGTGTGGCCTCTTAGACTTGCTTCTAACCAGGATGCCAGCGATAGTTCTATGGATGAGGTGGTGACGTGAAGAAGAGGGGCTGGTTTGGTAGTTGAAGAGGGAGTGGAGGAAGGTTGTCCATGCTTTGGTTCCTGTGTTGGTGTTGGACATGAACGAGCCCGTATCTCCTTCTTGCTGTAAATGAGAGTCTGGGCATTCTCTTGGCTAATAGTTCTTATATCTTGGGCAGAGGTAGAGGATATTGTGGGGGAACTACAATGATTTTCTATTGCTATTGTAGATAGTGATCAGCCCTTCAAACTCCCCTATACAAACCTCCTTAATTCCATCGAAGCTACTAGACGTTACCCATCCACTTGGGGAACTCTACAGCCCATTAAACTCTCACTTACAATCCATTGTATGCGGTGGGTATCGATCGGTTCGATTCGATTTTATATAATTTTGGTTCGTTTTTCGGTTTTTGATTTTAATAATCAAAACCAAACCATAATAACTTCGGTTCGGTTAGGTTCGGTTCGGTTTGGTTTATTCGTGTTCGGTTCGGTTTTTTGGTTTCAAGCCACAACAAAAATAGTATGGAACAACGAAAATAAATTACTTGTTGACAGAAAAAGACAAAAAAAATAAGAAATTCCCACCAAAATACTTGTTGACAGAAAAAGACAAAAGAGATATTTTATAATAACGTATAAGTTGTCAACTTATATTTAAGTAAGTCTGTTATTGTTATACGTACTGTATACAACATTAATAACGTATAAGTTGCTCTTATATTATTGTTTTTCGATGTTAATACCATTTCCTGTTTTAACATCGAAACATGAGGATTGAAATATTTTTTTAATTATTTAAACTAATCTTCGTTCTGTTATTGTTAAGTAACAACGAAACAATGGTAGTAATAACTTAGCATACTCACACAAGCTTAATTTACTTCCTTAAGCAAAATTTTATCGGATTTCGATGATAGTTGCTACATAACAACTGTATAATTATAATTATGATTTTAAAATACACTTATTTTAATAATTTTGAAAAGAATAACGAAAGAAAATAAGAAGTTTCCATAATGAATGAAGAAGTTAAGCACACATGAGGGTTGAAAACAATGGCAGAATTTTTTTTTCTGTCAACAAATATGATTAGGGGTGGGCATATAAAAATTCGATTTTTCGGTTAAATTGAAAAACCGAATCATTAAAATCGAAAACCGAATTCGAAAATCCAACTTTTAAAGACTATAAACCGCAAACCGACCGAAAAACCGAAAAACTGAAACCGAATAAATCGAAATTTTCGGTTCGGTCGATTTTTTCAGTTCAGTCGGTATTATGCCCAGCCCTAATTAACCTCTAACTCCCAACTGAGTTTTACGATAGTATCATCCTCCAAAAAATTGGAAACAAAACAGAAAAACTTTTAAGAATTGATGTCTGCACTCATCCACATTAAGAAGAAGATATGCAAGTTTGTATATAGAGGTTCCCATAGAAACACCAGTGAAACCCTTCATCTTTGTTGGTTCTTATAACAATAAATTCTTTACGAAGGGGAAAACGTTTTCTGTAAAAATTGTAGAAGACTAGGTCACGACATCCTAAAATGTGCCTACTCAAGTCCACAACCTCCTATGATAAATTTGCAAGGGTCAAGTTAAACTTTCATTACACAAGGATCGGAAGAAGGTGAATGAAAAACTGTATCATTCGCAAAGAAGACACACAATGCACGATCAAGGTCCACAATCAATAGTAATACGCCTGCAACAGGTATTAATGCAAAGATCTTTGATGCAGAGATACAGGCAAGTGTCTCAACACTCAAAAACTTAAATACATTGAAAAGGAGCCCCATAAATTGTCTGACATAGACAAAAAGAACAACCTAAGTTCTTTGAATACTGCAGGCTCTTACAACACATCACTAACTACCACAAACCACTTTCATGAATTAGATAACCCGCCCATAATTTTGAATGAAACGACAATCCCTCCGCTGGAATATTCAAGTAGTGACCAATGCATGCATACTACAATGGACACATCTGAACAAGCTGATTTACACGTGGAAGGCACAAGTAAAGCGTAGTTAATAGAGCCACAATCATTGAGTCCTAAAATAAAAATAAACGGTCACCTCTAATATTCACAAAAATTCTTTAATTGCAAACACCCCCATTATTCCTTCTAAATATACTACCATTACTTCATTATCTCAACAAATTAATACCACTAATAATCTAGACAACATGTACACTAAACATGTTAAACAAGACTGCCACATGGCAAACTAGTTTTCAAATGTTCTTATCATATCATCTATTGGGACTTTCTTTCGTAACAACTTTCATAAGAGAAATGAGATCTTAAACAGCTAGAACTATGCCAAGTCATTATATGTACGAATATGATGTTCTCAATTTGTCTCCAAGTGTTCCAAGGTGAGTAGCAACTGAAGTGTTTATTGTTAGAGGTTGTCCATACTGGTTGATCTTCACCATTACATGCCAGCACTGGGTAGGTGATATACAAAGCCTTATTGTCAATTTTTTTATCAAAAGTGAAAATTGCAGCTTGAAATAATCAGTAGAAGTTTATCAAAATTTCTATCGACTCATATTTGTTTATCTTATTTATCAATATTGACAAACCGTATACAGGATGAGGTCCTATAACGTATACTGTCTGAATACAAGATTATTCTAATTGACAAAATTTGTGAGAATGTTTAACCAGAAGTTTGAATTACACGTAGTCTAAAAGTTCTAGGATAGGTAAAAAATAAGAAATTAATATATTACAAATTTAGTCAGCATTAGCAAAGTGAAGGTGATGCGAAATTAAATGCTATTATGATCCAAATCACAAATAACTCAAATATATAGAGTATTTAATTTTATTAGAGATTATTAATATGATAGATTAATTTGTAACATATAAATCAAAATAGAGTGATTAAAACGAAGTGTGTTAAAAGAGTGTGATGCGATTGAAGATTACTTACCTAATAATATACAGTTATAACGACTATAAGACTAGCAATGTTACATATGAGTAAATATTGTGCATCTAACTAAAGGTCCAAAATGATGACAAGATAAATGCCACATGAATGCGCATGAGAAATGATGACGTCTATCAAGGTAGTAACCAACATATAAAATGATTTAAATTATAGAAGGTCGATTTGATACTTGGGGATATTCTCTATTTTGACAAAAATAATGATATTGTCGAACTAAAATCGAACAAATGGAAGTGAAAAAAAACTAAATTCGAAAAGAGAAAATCAACGAAATTTAATTAAATTTGATTTGGTATAGTAGTTGGAGAAATTGAAATACCAAAAATTCAAATTAAAATTCTTCAAAATCATATCGTCATCTTTAGTTTTAAAATTCACACATAATAAAAAAAATATAAATAGAAGGAAACATAAGATGATAGTAGTTAAAATATTCGATATGGCTGTCATGTCATCTAAATTATTGCTTTAAGGTGATGTCAATGTGATGTGCTATGTCACCATTTATAATGCAATCCACTTCAACATACCATCATGTGACATTCTTTCCATATGACTTCTTTTATGGACAATACTTGCACACAGTTTTTTCTAATAATATCAAATTTGGCACACCTTAAAATTATTCACGAAAATACGTAAAAGCCAATAAAACATTGCAAAGGGATGAAGTAATTATGTGCTAAATGATTAGGTCAGTCTAAAACTAAAAAGAAAATCAGTATAACTTTCCTAACTTTTGCGAAGCAAAAATACCTACGGAGCTAGTGACATCCTAGTCCACATAAATCAGTTCTGTGAGCCAGACCAAATGAAATCACCTACAATTATAAAAAAAATTAAAAAAACAATTCAGCATGTAGTTACCGTTGGCCAATGTAAGTAACAAAGTGCAAAACCATCTAAATGCTCTTGAATGCAAAGAATCACTAAGTGCTTCCAATTTCCAATCAGGGACACTCTGTAACTCTTTTTCATTGTTAAGCAAAAAAAGTCTTTCTCTACTCCAAAATGATACCATTTCGTACCTTCTGTCACTAATTTTGCTACTGAAATTTAATATGGGTAACAAACTAATATTTTTTGGGAGAAGACACTAAATATAGCTCATGTTTCCTCCTCTCTATCATTTATCATTGCACATGCTAAATCAATTCAAATGCCAAAATCACATTGAAGGTATGGCCAATGAATGTGGGAAGATGTAGCCAGACCTCTCTTCAATCAGTATTCTCCGAGGTTCTTTTAAGTCAGAGCTTAATAGCACTGACGCCGGATGACAGGTATCATCTTTGTTCTAGTTATTTTGTTAGGTCGCAATATATTTTAAGTGGTTTCTCAACAATTAAGAGAGTGATATCCTTGTAATATTATGTCTCTGTATCTAGTTGTGTTATAACTTACTTTTGCTTCTTGTCCTTTTGAGGGAAAAAACAGGTTAACCTAGAACAATAAAAAATAGGTTAGCCCAGATTTGTATGGAGATAACAATGCAAAACCTTTTATCTACTGGACTTTAAGTGAATCTTTTTTCAAATTAAAGCTAAGATACATAAATTTCTAAATCAAAGAGAATGCGCCATGAAGTAAATACACAATTTCTTGTATCATTTACATTTTATGTCAACTTTATGTTAGGTTTTCACAAACGGTTATATTAGCTTCGTATGTATTGAAGCTACTAACATCTTTTTCTTTGATAATAGTATTGCAAGATGATGAAAATGAAGGGAACCATAAAGGATTATGATCACTCTAATCTCTCTGTTGTCATTTTTTCAAGAGCTTAGCTTACCTTTTATTCCTCATAGACACCATAGCTCCTGCCATTAATTGTACTACCAATCAAACAAATCTTATCAGTCATAGGGAACACCAAATCAATCTTAGTTCATATTTACAAAAAAGATTTAAAATAAATCCTAATTTCCTTATTTGAAAAGAAAGTATAAAAATTGAGTGAAGGAATTGTTTGCCCGTAGAACGGTACAGTTGAATTTATACGTGATTTCTAGACAAGTGAATTAATTTTATCCTAAAATAATATAATAATCGAAGAAATATGCAGTACTTAGCCTTGGAATGTAGATGAAATAGCAAAGATAGTGATTCTGTGAACACAGTTTCCGAACATAGCAATGATGGGATCAAAAAGCAAGAGAGTGAAATTGTATAAAGCTTTGAATAGAATATAGTATATTTTTTCCCAGAAATTTCGTCTTACAATGATAATTGAGCTCACTATTTATAGCCATGTCTCGGAGAGAAGGTTCTAGGATCATGCCCTCCGTTAATGCTAATTATGAGGGTCATTGATTGACATGTAACGTTGAGTATAAATGTTAAATTCTCTGTAACGAACCGTCGCTCTTAATGTTGTATAATATTCCTCAGCAAATGCCACCAGACAGAGCTTTTAATACACTTTTATGAACGTTATCCATTCTGGTGAGAAGCCTAGTGGTTGTGTTCGATCTTCAACCATCCCATCTTGGATTTCACATGTCCTCCTTTTAGTCAACCACGTGTCATAATACATTTTATCCTATACAGATAGCCCCCTTGCTTTCCCATGAAATAATTTTGTGTTACCGGGGAGTTAGTAGAAATACCTTTTTGGTGGGAATTACTATAACTCCCTCTGAAGGTCTCTGATAAATGATTAGACGCATATCTCTCTGCATTTAATGCCCTGAACACGGGTCATCCCATGGTTGAGCACAGCTTTTGCCGATTGTCGAGGTAATCACGGCCATGAATTTAGCCACCAGAATTTTGCTTATACGCAACTTTTTTTTCCTTTACGCTTCACAATTGCTATTTCTGATTTACATTTTTCCATCCTTCTTCTTTACCTTCTTCTTTTCCAATGGCTTCTTCTTCTGAACACAAACTCTTTACCTTCTTCTCTTCCAATGGCTTCTTCTTCTAAACGTGGTGGTTCTTCAAAGAATAAGAAGAAAATCGAGTATTTTGTTCCTCCAACAGTGGATTCCATCATCTCAAGAAGGCTTAGTACTTCGAAGAATTTTGAAGAGAAATTTCCTACTACTAACCCTCGTACATGGGTTGTTAGTAGATACCCTTATTCCATTCGTCCTTACAGTATTCCTGCTGTGAAGGAGGACTGTCGCTGCAATGAGTTGAAGATCATTGCTCTTGATCTATCGGAGCGAGTCCCAAGGAAGGTTTCACATACATTTCCACTTATCCCTTTACTTTGGGTGTGTTTTCCTTGAGCGAAGAGCTTGATTCCGTGATTGCGGAGTTTTGCCTTCGCTACCAGGTATGTTTGGCACAGGTAAGTCCTTCAGTGTGGAGTACGATTGCTTGCCTACGACGCTTGTGCCAAGAAACTAGGGAGGAGCTAACCTTAGCTCAAGTGATGAATCTCTATCCTCTCAAAATCTTCCGCGGGAGAATGATAAACCTCTGCAAGCATGCCGCCATGCTTTGTTGTCTATCATAGATGATGACAACGATTATGGGTGGATGGAGCGGTTCGTCGCAGTTTCCACCAACGACATTATTCCGACAATAGCTTTATCCTTTTCGGTTGCTTGGAACCGCACTCGTAAGTTCTTTGTATAATATTCCTCTAACTAGATACTCTTCAATAGCCGTATCATCTCTTTACCATTCACATATTTCAGCAACTCGATGGCTCCCACAAGTGGTGGAAGGTTTGAACCAGTGGGTTCAGAAGAGTTTGGACGTCACAACGCCCAAAACTCGTTCGTGGAAAGAACTAGCCCTTAAATATGGGTGGAAGACCAAAAATCATGATAACCCTAATTTACATTGCTTTCATTTTTGTATATGAAGAACTCGTTTGAACCCTTCTGACTTTGTTCATGGAATTAGGTCTACTTGCGGACTCCGTTGCTGTCCCAGAGGAGGACATTCTAGCCGATCCTGCTGATGCAGCGAGGCTACTTCAGGAAGCACTTACTCGAATAGGTATCTCCGGGCTTGTTTCGGGTGCAAATATTTCTTTACGGAGTCCCCGGCTGGAGGATAAACAAACAAAGAGAAGACGCTCCTCCACGGCCGGGGAAAAGAATAAAAGGGCAAAGGTTGATGCCCTCGAATCATCACCGGTGATGATGATGCTGGTCCTCCTTCTGGGCCGGTTGTAGACACCGTGATAATGGATGATGATGAAGAAGATGTTGATGAGGGAGCTTCTTTACGCAGAAGGCAACGACCCTCATTATCTCAATAGGATGCTCGATCTATTGAGATAGTTACACTAACTGAAGACGATGTCTCGGCACTTTGGGGAGAGTATGATTTGGTAGAATATGCCAACTCCTATTTTTGGGCCCTAATTACTGCAACCGATGCTGCGGGGCTGAGTACCAGGTCTTTGCCGTCTTTGGTTGGCGAGCATCAAACAATCAGCACTACATTTGATGCAGTTGCTTCTCACTCTTCAACTCCATCACCTTCATCTCCACCTTCACCAACACCAGCAACTGCTACATTATTTCCATCTCCGTCTACTCTTCCACTAGTGATTGCTACATTATCTCCATCGGACGCACTGACCATGAAGAAGGTGTTCCTCTTCCACAGTCCCAAGTTCATGGGAACTTGGGCAAAATTATGCTGCTCCTTCTGAAGATCCACAAAGAAGGAGGAACATTACTCTTTCGGTCTCTACCGGGTGCAACCTGCTATCACGGCCGGTAGAGCTTGGAAAAAGATTCAGATACTTTCGGGAGAGTGTTTGTTGAACAATGCTATGCATAACATCGTGGCGGTACGTTCCTTCTTTCCTCTGTTATTTCTTCTACTTTTGAACGAATGTATTCTAAGTTTTTCCTCTTCTTATTTTATAGGCCAACTTTCTTGCCTCTGAGGGCCTTCAAAGGTTGATTCGTGAGAAGGAAGAACTTACTTCTAAACAGGATCAACTTTTGGCTGAACGGGACCAGACTGTTCTCCGTCTACCGGAACTGGAAACCAGAGCTACTGAGGCCGCTGTTTCGGAGGCTCGTTTGCAGCAAAGCGAGCAAAAAGTGGTAACCTGCAGCCAAGAAATTAGGTCGTTGAGGGTTAATTTTGATGAGGCCAAGGCCAAATGGGCAGAAGTCCAAAACGTCGTTCTTGCTGCAACCGACCGTGAGGCTGCCTCCGCTGAAAGAGTGATTAACTTGAAGGCAGCCTTGAACTCCAAAAGGGAAGAGCTTGCTGCTGTGGAGGCGAAACATGCCCATCTAGAAGAGAAGTACAGGAAAACTATCAAGCGTAATAGGCGCTTTAGTTCAACCGTCCGCGAGCTTGACGTCATCCTCAAATCTGCTAGATCCGCTCAGGAAAACCTTTCCACCGATGTTATTCAACTAAAATAAGAACTCAAGTGCCGAGCGGCTTCCCTCATTGTTGAAAAAACTTATTCCATGTATAGCATGAGGAGGAAAATCTTGGAAGAGGCCAAAGCTGGTATCATTAATGTTGATGCCAAAATTTCTAAGGCCCGAGAGCTTGAGTTAAATGCAAAAAAAGGACACCTGGCGCAGTCTGATGCTCCAGGTTCTTCTGATTCTGATTTCAAGTTTTTAGAAACTAAAGAAGGATTGGAAGGCGATGAGGCCGAAGACCAAGCTTGGGTAAGCATTGAGTCATTGACGGAACCACCTACTCTTTCCGGCAATGCAGATACTTCTCTTCCTCCTGGTTCCGGAGGTGCTGCAGTTTAGCTTTTTTTTTCCTATTTTGCACTAGTAATATTTTGGCCCATTCTTGTAAATAAAGTCATATTTTCTTCTTTTTGTTCAAGTTTTGTTTGGGTCTTACTTTCATTTGAACATCCATGCAAGCCTTTAACTTTTGTATTTGTTCAAGTATTCTGTGCATGTTGTTCAATTTGCGTTTTACTATGTGTAGTCTTGGATGCTAATTCTTTGAAGCATTTTGGTTACGAGTATTATCCTTTTTACGTGAGGTTTTTTATGAATATTTGCACTAGTTTCCCTTCTGCATGAGGGTCTCTATGAATATTTGCACAAGTTTCCCTTTTACATGAGAATTTCTATGAATATTTGTGCAAGTTTGCTTTTCATATGCGGCTTCGGGTGTATTTTTCCCCGATGAAATTTTGGGTTTCGGGCATTGATTCTTCCGAAACCAACCCTTTAACGTGAGGGTTTTTATAAGAGATGGCCCTCTTATATTTACGGTGCTCTTTAAGAGGATGTCTACTGTTTATTACGGCACTAACATTTGAAGTATTTGTTTAACTATCAAATGCAAAGTTAGCTCATCGTCCAGACAAGAAACAAGATAAAAGCAAAAGAATTTTATTTTATTCTTTCTATTTTCAGAAATTGCGTAAGCATTTTGCTATGTAGAAAAAGAATTGAACATTACTTGTGGCTATCTTGTACGACTTGTTTCTACGGGGCTGGCTGTACAGTTCTCGGTCCCGATGATGCATTTTGTTTCCAGATTTTCATTCCCGGTTGATGTGGCAGTCATTGTTGTCATATCCTCATATCATTCCCTCCATCCGCCTAGTGTTTGAATGCGAAGAATGCGAATTAGAACACTGGAAGTCTTGTATCTTCGAAGGTCCCACCAATGAATTGCTAGGTAATCCTTGACTCGGTAACATATCTTGCTTCCCCTAAGGAATTCGTGCTATTGAGCGAAAAAATACCTAACAGTCCTCTAGCAGTTTGTGCCCATGAACGGCCCGATAACCTTTATTCGGTAGCAAACTTAACTTTCCGATGGGAATTTGCTATGGAACCAAAGATTACCTAATCGTCCCCGAGTGGAAGCTTGTTCGTTTGCCTTGCTATCAAAGGTCTTATTGTTGTTGTCTTCGTAGTATGCTTTTCGTCGCTGCCTCGTTAAAAACCTTGCCAGAAAAACTCGATTGGGACAAAAACTGAAAGAAGGAAAAAAGAGTGCAGTGACGGATCCACTATAACACGCTTACAATTGTTTACAAATAATTCAATTGTTATCCGATTTTTAGGGTAAACAACCAATCTATAGTTGTATTTTTTGATGAGATTCCAAGTGTGTTTACAAATAATTATACCCCCCCCCCCC
>MCJB01004925.1:214250-247828 GCA_002018475.1 Nicotiana obtusifolia
CCCCCCCCCCCCCCCTTATATAGTAGAGGAATTCTATTTTTGGTACAACTCTACATAAGGTAAAAAGAAATCTCCTAATTTGCTAATTAAACGGTTCCTGCTGATTTATGTCGAGATTCTCCCCGCGATGCTCGTTCCATTACGGATATTCTGGCTTTCCGTTATTTAGGTTCTAGGGTCCGCCCTCAAGCATGTTCGGGGTCAGCATCGGTTCCGAATAAGGGGCTCGGTGTTCTCCCCTCGAGCATGTTGGAGGCCAGCACGGTTCCGAATAACGGGCTGGGTGTTCATCGAGGACGGATATTCTGACCTCGTGTTCAACTTCGATGAAACTCAGGGTTGATCTTCAACCCTTCGCGTTCCGAGCCCAAACTGTTGTGCAACAATCGAGCCCGATCTTTACCATATACAGTCGAGCCCGATTTCGACCGTATACAGATTGTCCCCTTATTTTTCGAAGAATAATGACGAGAAACGATATGAGCCTCAGATGTTCACTATGCAAGCTCCCGATTCTTACTTTAATAAGTGACAATAGACTCATGACGTAAGTGATACGAATCAAGGGTGTATAAGAATGGTTAACAAGTATTAGAAGTTAAATGAATCAAGGATGTTGTAACCCGTATTTTCAGGTAAAACTAGAGGTGCTTAATATTCCCAAGAGATCGTGTTTTGAGGTATTTGAATTATATAATATCCATATCATAAGTATTGAAGTCAAACGAGTTATGAAACAAAAGTCGACAAAAGTTGTCACAACTTACGTTCATAATTTTACTTAAACTTTAGTTCAAATGTTACTAAGCTTTTCTCCCAATTTAATTTGAATTACGGGGTGATCTACCCACCTTGGATATCTATGAGTCTATTTTCCAACGCATTAAACCGTTAGTCAATACAATTTTGGAGTAGAGAAATATTCGCATTTTTGCAAGATAGCGCCAAGCAGCTCTCTATGGGACCCACATAGGCGGTTGAGACATAAGGATATATATAACATGCCTCAACCTCATTTTAAGTCATTATTTTTCAGTATATTCAGATCTTAGAACCCTAAAAAACATTCTGTCAAGGTTCTCTCATGATCCAAGACCAAAACAAAGGGCAAACAACACAAATCAAGTGTCGGGAATCCCGTGGCGCTAGTAAGTTTCTTGTTCTTCTTGTTGTTGCTGATTTCTGTGTTGCTCCATCTCATGTGTGAGGTTGTTTTATGTGGTCTATGTTCTGTAAAATACTCGCTCAAGTTTTTAATATCAACCTTAGGTGATTTCAAGTCTTCTAAAGTGATTCTAGTGCCGAAAATCCTTAATTGATTGCTAGTTTCGCTTCCTTGTTCTTGTGGCAGCATTGGAGGGATATTTCATGGTCAATTAAGGTAAAATTGGATTTTTTTATTTCTGTTTAAAGGTAAGGAAACTCTTACCCTACATGTATTTAATATTATCCAAGTTACGGCTAAGTTGTTAAAGCTGGAACTTGTGAGATATATATATATATATATATATATATATATATATCAAAAGGATTGTTAGTAATGTTATTGGCTGGTGGACTATTTTAGTAGGCTCAATATGATTATTATTGATGTTATTTGGGCCATTTGGTGATTGTTTTTACTTGTGGAGAGTCATATTAATAGGGAGGTGATGTCCATTTCATCGTAAAAAAGGTTGTTGATAAATAATAGTTACGACGCTTAAACGATAACGATAGTGTCATTCTCTTATTGTAGACGAAGGAGTCGTGATATTTGCTTAGCTTGAGGTTGGGCAGTATATACAAGGTATGTGAGGCTATCCCTTTCCTTCTTTTGCACGACTCCGATTGTAGAACGAGCTCCCAAAGATACTCCACTCTTAAAAGCTAGCAGTACTAACATTGTTTTCCTTCTTATGGAACGATTGATGTTGATATTAGTCCTCTTATTCTTATGTTATCAATTTTGTTGGTAGTTCCTGATTCTTATAATATTCTTGATGAAGATTTAATCCTAATAACATGTACGGAGGATACCGACCGTACGTAACTATGAATGGTTCAAAATGTGATTCTAATTAGTCCAGCATGCATCATATATATGCATCTATTTTACTCTACCGAGCCGCGCTATAGTCGGCAGGGTACACATCTATTGTGCAACCATTTATCAGTTGAGTTTTACTGAGCTCCACGTGGCCGGGTACAATTCTACCAAGTCTTATGATGGCCGGGTACGTTTTTACCGAGACTACTATGGGCGGGTAAGATATGATGAGGATGATGCCCAAAGAGGCGTATGTTTTAAAAGTTTTTGTGTGTGTGTGTATGTGTATCATGTATTTCATGTCAGTAGCCCTCAGAGGTACCCAGATGTTACAGATTGTATATTCTCTATCCCTGTTTACATTACTATTCTTACTTATGCTTTCGTGCCTTACATACTCAGTACTTTATTCGTACTGATGTCCTTTTTATTTGTGGACATTACATGTTGTGCTGTAGGTCTTGATAGACAGGTAGGCAAAGCTCCACCACCATAGTAGGCTACCCAGTTCAGCGGTTATTAGCAAGATCCCTTCTCCCGACTTGTCGTGGTCTTGGCATGCATTTTTGTTATAGACATTATGGATATGTCGGGGCCCTGTTCAGGGAAGTATTGCAGCACTTATTTTCATTTAGAGGCTCATAGACAAGTGTCCGCTCATGTATAGTTTGGATTACCTTGTCGACTGATATTTGTTGTATAGTCTCTCATGGCAGCTTGTCAGCTTGTACCTTATACATAGCTTCATGACAGCCTTGTCAACCTACGTTATATATGTTCATGCCATTATTTGTCATTGTTGGTTTTTTAGGATTCATGTCTACCATTTATATTGATCTTGTTCGGTCCTTATAGATAATAAGAAAGGTTAGATAAAATGTGCGTTGATGCTCGGCAGGTATGGCCAGCGTGCCCGTCATGTCCCTCCAGCTTGGGTCATGACAAATTTGGTATCAGAGCAAGTCTATCCTAGGGATTGTTTATGAGCCGTGTCTAGTAAAGTCTTGATTATGGATGTGTAAGCGCCACATATATAATCAGGAGGCTACATGATATCTAGGGTTGTTGCCTTCTTCCTGAATCTAGATCGTGCGTACAGTTGAGTAGTAAATGTTCGTCTCTAATATCCACCTTGTTTTCTTTCAGTGATGCCTTCAACTAGGAAGCAAGCGATAAGTAGACGGCTTGATACAGCTGCGGGAGAGGGTACCAGTCAGGTGCCTCCAGCCGGAGCAGGCCAAGGTGGGGCTCAGAGTGATATGTCGTCTTATACCTCATCTACTGCGTCTCCTCCAAAGGTTATTAAGAGGCACCCAACACCTCCAGTTACTCTATCTGGTACTACAGACCAGGATATGCAGAGTGCAATGCAGTTGTTGACTAGCTTGGTAGCTACTCAGGCTTAGAGGAAGAATACTGGTGCTGCTGATAAACAGGTTAGTGCGAGAGTTCCTGATTTTATTAATCTAGACCCTCCAGTGTTTACCGGATCAGACCCCAAGGTGGACCCAGACTTTTATTGATCAGGTTCATCGTACACTGCGGGTTATGCATGCTAGTGATACGGAGGCAGTAGAGTTGGCTTCTTATCTATTACGGGATTTAGCAGTTTTATGGTATGATGGATGGGAGAGTTCCAGGGGTCCGAACGCTCCTCCAGCTGTGTGGAAGGAATTTTCTGAGGCCTTTCTTCTTCACTACTTGCCATTTGAGATACGACAAGCTAGAGCTGATAGGTTCTTGCACCTTCGATAGGGTATATGAGTGTGCGAGAGTATAGTATACAATTTGATTCTTTAGTAAGGTATCCCCCCATATGGTGGTCGAGATGAGTGATAGGGTACACCTGTTTCGTGAACAGGTTGGGACCACATCTGATAAATGAGTGCACGACAGCCTCCTTGGTAGAGGGCGTGGATATTTCCCGTATTCAGGTTTATGCCCGGACACTAGAGGATCGTAAGCGCCAGCAAAGGGCAGATAGGGAGCAGGATAGGGGCAAGCATAAGAGGGCGAGATTTACAGGGTATTCTGATGACTTCAGAGGTAGTATCAGGCCCCAGTCTTCGCAGAGTTCGGCGCCACCTATAGCTAGTGCTCCTCCACAGTTTCAAAGGCCTCGATATGATCGATTCACCTATTCTGGTTCAGGTTAGAGTACATGAGCATCAGGCTCACAATATCAATGGGATACTAGTCAGACGAGACCTCGAACACCTCATTGTGATCAGTGCGGCAAGGCCCACTTTGGACTGTGCTGTCGAGGTTCTGATGCGTGCTATTCTTGCGGATAGCGTGACCACATGATGCAGGATTGTCCTAACAGAGGAGGTGGTGGTATGGCTCAACCGACTAGATTTGTGTCTGGTTCTTCCTCATTAATTCAACCTTTGGCACGGGTTTTTAGCAGTCGATAGGTCGTGGTAGGGGTAGAGGTGTAGTGCCAAGTTCGAATGGTACTCAAAATCGAACCTATGCTCTAGTAGGCCGACAGGATCTCGAGTCATCTTCGGATGTTGTTACAGGTATATTGTTTGTGTTTTCTTATGATGTATATGCGTTGATTGATCCGTGATTTACATTATCATATGTTACACCCTTTGTGGCTAATAAGTTTGGCGTTGAAGTTGAATTGATAAGTAAACTACTTGCGGTATCTACTTTGATAGGAGATTCCATGATTGCTAGAAGGGTATATAGAGGTTGCACAGTGATGATTTGTAGTCGTCAAACCTCGGCAAATTTATTTGAATTAGAAATGGTTGATTTCGAAGTGATAATGGGAATGGATTGGTTGGCCTCATGCTATGCAAATGTTGATTGTCGTATGAAGATGGTTAAGTTTCAGTTTCCTGGTGAACCCGTCATCGAATGGAAGGGGAACATTGCTATGACGAAAGGTAGGTTTATTTCCTATCTTAAGGCAAGGAAGATGATCTCAAAAGGTTACATTTATCATCTCGTTCGCGTTAGGGATGTGGAAGCGAAGCCACCTACTCTACAATCAATCCCCGTGGTCAATGAATTTCCAGATGTTTTCCTAGATGAACTCCCAGGCCTTCCTCCTGAAAGGGAGATTGAGTTTAGCATTGATGTGTTGCCTGACACTCAACCAATCTCTATCCCTCCATATAGGATGGTCCCGGCAGAGTTGCGAGAGTTGAAGGCACAGTTGAAAGACTTGCTGGATAAAGGCTTCATCAAGCCTAGTACTTCACTTTGGGGTGCACCAGTCTTATTCATGCTGAAGAAAGACGGGTCGTGAAGGATGTATATCGACTATCGACAGTTGAATAAGTTTACTATAAATAACAAGTATCCACTTCCAAGGATTGACGACCTGTTTGACTAACTCCAGTGTGCCAAGTATTTCTCCAAGATTGACATACATTCAGGGTATCATTAGGTGAGGGTTAAGGAGAAGGATATTCCAAATACAGTCTTCCATACAAGATATGGGCACTTTGAGTTTTTGGTGGTGTCGTTCGGGTTAACAAATTTCCCAGTAGCTTTTATGGATCTCATGAATAGTGTATTCAGGCCATATCGTGATGAGTTCGTGATCATATTCATTGATGACATTCTGGTGTATTCTCGTTTGGAGGCGGATCATACAGGCCACTTGCGGATAGTATTACAGACCCTTCAGGATTGTAAGTTATATGCCAAGTTCTCCAAATGTGAATTCTGGCTAAACTCAGTAGCATTCCTTGGCCACGTGATATCTGACAAGGGTATTAGTGTCAACACTTGGAAGATCGACGCAGGTTGAAGAATTGGCTGAGACCTACAACACCGTCAGAAATCTGCAGCTTCCTGGGGCTATCAGGATATTATAGGAGGTTTGTAGAAGGGTTTTCCTCTATAGCAGCACCACTGACTAAGTTAACACAGAAAGCTACCAAGTTCCAGTGGTCTGACGCATTTGAACATAGTTTTCAAGAGCTAAAGAATCGATTGACATCCGCGCCAGTGCTCACTCTCCCAGAAGGAACAGAAGGTTATGTGGTATATTGTGATACCTCAAGTATAGGTTTGGGGTGCGTATTGATGCAATATGGGAAGTTGATTGCTTATGAATCAAGACAATTGAAGAAGCATGAAAAGAATTACCCGACTCATGATTTGGAATTGGCTGCAGTAACATATGCTTTGAAGATATGGCAGCGCTACTTATACTGTGTCCATGTTGGTATTTACACATACCACAAGAGTTACATCTTCAAGCAGAAGAAGTTGAATTTGAGGAAATGTAGGTGACTCTAATTACTGAAAGATTACGATGTCGAGATATTGTACCATCCCGGTAAAGCCATTGTTGTGGCAGACGCTCTCAGTCGTAAGTCAATGGGAAGCTTAGTACACATTGAGGCAAGTAGATAGGGGTTGACTAAAGAGCTTCATCAGCTAGCTAATATGAGAATCAGATTGTTAGACTCTGATGAAAGAGGTGTTACTGTACAGAATACATCCAAATCACCTTTGGTAGCCGAGGTAAAAGCACAATAATATGAAGATCCTACCTTTGTACGATTAAGAGAGAGCATTCATCAGTGTAAAATATGACTTTCGATATCGAAGGATATAGGGCACTGAGATACCAGGGCCGATTATGTGTGCCTAATGTGGCAGGGCTGCGAGAGAAGATGATGATTGAGATTCATCAGTCCCGATATTCCATCCATCCCCGCTCGACAAAGATGTATCATGATGTTGAGGAGCAGTATTGGTGAGATAACATGAAAAAGCCTATTGCATAATTTGTAGCCTAGTGTCCTAACTGTCAACAAGTAAAGATCGAGCATCAGAAACCCGGTGGATTGATTCAGAATATAGAGATTCCGACCTGGAAATGGGAGGTGATTAATATGGACTTCATTATTGGATTACCTCGCTCTTGTCATAAGTTTGACTCCATTTGGGTGATAGTTGATCGACTTACAAAATATGCCCACTTTCTGCCAATTAAGACAACTCACACGGCTGAAGATTATGCGAAGTTGTATATCAAGGAGATTGTTAGGCTTCATGGTGTGCCGGTATCTATTATATCAGACCGAGAAGCTCAATTTACGGCTAACTTTTGGAGGTCTTTTCAGAAGAGTTTAGGCACACAAGTGAATTTCAGCACTCCATTCCATTCGCGGACTGACGGATAGGCTGAACATACCATTCAGACACTTGAAGAAATGCTACGAGCATGTGTTCTAGATTTCAAAGGGAAGTGAGATGACCATCTGGCACTCATAAAATTCGCCTACAACAATAGCTATCATTCTAGTATTAAAATGGCCCTGTACGAGGCACTGTATGGGAGGAGATGTAGATCACCAGTTGGATGGTTCGAAATCGGTGAGACAGAATTATATGGGCCAGATTTGATTCACCAAGCCATTGAGAAGGTAAAAGTAATACAAGAGCGATTGAGGGCGGCACGAAGCAGGCAAAAGTCTTATTTTGATGTCCGACATCGTGATCTAGAATTTGAGGTTGGTGATTGGGTTTTCCTAAGGATCTCGCTGATGAAGGGTGTTACGCATTTTGGGAAGAAGGGTAAGCTGAGTCAGCGGTATATCGAGCTGTACAAAATTCTTCGACGAATTGGACAGGTTTCTTATGAGTAGAATTGCCATCCAAATTGGAATTTGTCCACCCGGCACTCCATATATCTATGTTGAGGAAATGTATTGGAGATCCTTCTCGGGTCGTCCCAATCAAAGATGTACAAGTTACAAAGGATCTATCATATGAAGAAGTATCAGTGGCTATATTAGATCGACGAGTTCTCAAGTTGAGAACAAAGGATGTAGCTTCTGTCCAAGTATTGTGGAGGAACAAGAATACGGAAGAAATGATAAGGGAAGTAGAAAAGGAGATGAAGTCTAAATACCTTTACATATTCCAAATTAAAGATAACGAGGATGCCGTTGGAACGCAGGACGCATTAGAAGGTGAAACGACTCTATGAGGTAAGCAATAGCTTGAGAATACTCTTTCTTAATACAAAATGGTGATATGCAGATAATGTACATGTCCATAACGCTTTTTATAGCCTTATAAAGCCATCGGTTGGGTTTAACTGCTTATAAGTTTGGCTAGTGTCCATTTTATAGGGGAAACTCAGCCGGAAATTTCCGTCGGAATCCATGATGAGTTAGACTCCCCATAAACTCTTATATTCGAGGACGAATGTTCCTAAGGGGGGGAGGGTGTTACAACCCATATTCGCGTACGTCAGATCACATCGTAAGTTAATTGATGTAAATTTGAGAAGAGATTATCTTTGAGATGATAAGAAGTTAATCCTATTGGTCTTAAACGATACAAGGGTGTATAAGTGTGGTTAACAAGTATTCGAAGTTAAACGAATCAAGGATGTTGTAACCTGTATTTTCAGGTAAAACTAGAGGTGCTTAATATTCTCAAGAGGTTGTGTTTTGAGGTATTTTAATTATATAATATCCGTATCATAATTCTTGAAGTCAAACGAGTTATGAAACAAAAGTCGACAAAAGTTGTCGCAACTTACATTCATAATTTTACTTAATCTTTAGTTCAAATGTTACTAAGCTTTTCTCTCAATTTAATTTGAATTACGGGGTGATATACCCACCAAATTGGATATCTATGAGTCTATTTTCCAACTCATTAAACCGTTAGTCAATACAATCTCGGAGTAGAGAGATATTCGCGTTATTTCAAGACAACGTCAAGCAGCTCCCATAGGCGGTTGAGACATAAGGATATATATAACATGCCTCAACCTCATTTTAAGTCATTATATTTCAGTATATTCAGACCTTAGAACCCTAACAACATTCTGTAAAGGTTCTCTCATGATTCAAGACCAAAACAAAGGGCAAACAACACAAATCAAGTGTCGGGAATCCCGTGGCTCTAGTAAGTTTCTTGTTCTTCTTGTTGTTACTGATTTCTGTGTTGTTCCATCTCGTGTGCGAGGTTGTTTTATGTGGTCTGTGTTCTGTAAAATACTCTCTCAAGTTCTTAATATCAACCCTAGGTGATTTCAAGTCTTCTAAAGTGATTCTAGTGCCAAAAATCCCTAATTGATTGCTAGTTTCACTTCCTTGTTCTTGTGGCAGCATTGGAGGGATATTTCATGGTCAATTAAGGTAAAATTGGATTTTTTTTCTTTCTGTTTAAAGGTAAGGAACCTCTTACCCTACATGTATTTAAGATTATTCAAGTTACGGCTAAGTCGTTAAAGCTAGAACCTGTGAGATATATATATTTCAAAAGGATTGTTAGTAATGTTATTGGCTGGTGGACTATTTTGGTAGGCTTAATATGATTATTACTGATGTTTTTTGGGCTTTTTGGTGATTTTTTTAACTTTGGGGAAGTTATATAAATAGGGGAGCTGATACATAATAGTTATGACGCTTAAAAGATAACGGTACTGTCATTTTTCTTATTGTGACTAAGGAGTCGTGACATTTCATAGCTTGAGGTTGGGCAGTATATACAAGGTATGTGAGGCTATCCCTTTCATTCTTTTGCACGACTCTGATTGTACATAATATAATGAACGAGCTTCCAAAGATGCTCCACTTTTAGAAGCTAGCAGTACTCACATTGTTTCCTTCTTATGGAACGATTGATGTTGATGTTACTCCTCTTATTCTTATGTTATCAATGTTGTTGGTACTTCCTGATTCTTATAATATTCTTGATGAAGAGTTAATCCTAATAACGTGTACGGAGGATACTGACCTTACGTCACTCTGAAAGGTTCAAAATATGATTCCAATGAGTTCAGCACGCATCATATATATGTATCTATTTACTCTACCGAGCCGTGCTATAGTCGGCGCCGGGTACATCACCTATTGTACAACCACTGATCAGTTGGGTTTTACCGAGCTCCTCATCGTCGGGTACGATTCTACCGAGCCTTATGATGGCCGGGTACGTTTTTACCGAGCCTACTACGGACGGGTACGATATGATGATGATGATGCCCAAAGAGGCGTATGTTTTAAAAGCTTATGTGTGTGTGTGTGTGTCTATATATATATATGTGTGTGTGTGTGTGTGTGTGTGTGTGTGTATCATGCATTTCATGTCAGCAGCCTTCGGAGGTACCTAGATGTTACAAATTGTATATTCTCTACCCCTGTTTACATTACTATTCTTACTTATGCTTTCGTGCCTTACATACTCAGTACTTTATTCGTACTGACGTCCTTTTTATTTTTGGGCATTGGATGTCGTGCTGTAGGTCCTGATAGGCAGGTAGCCGAAGCTCCCCCACCATAGTAGGCTGCCCAGTTCAGCGGTTATTAGCAAGATCTCTTCTCCCGACTTGTCGTGGTCTTGGTATGCATTTTTGCTATAGATATTATGGATATGTCGGGCCCTGTTCAGGGAAGTTTTAGGGCACTTATTTTCCTCTAGAGGCTCATAGACAAGTGTCGGCTCATGTATAGTTTGGATTACCTTGTCGACTGATATTTGTTGTATAGTCTCTCATGGCGGCTTGTCAGCTTGTACCTTATACATAGCTTCATGACAGCCTTGTCGGCCCATGTTATATATGTTCATGCCATTATCAGTCATTGTTGGTTGTTTAGGATTCATGTCTACCATTTATATTGATCTCGTCAGCCCTTATAGATAATAAGAAAAGTCAGATAAAATGCACCTTGGTGCTCGGCAGGTATGGCCCGGTGCCGGTCATGGTCGTTCAGTTTGGATCGTGACACCCGTCTAAAACTCACGTAAATGAAATTTGACCTTTTACAATTCTTTTATCAAGATCCAATATGACTTAAGCACTAAGATTAACAAGTAGGGTGCAAACATCGCAAGTATAAAATGATTTAGGTCCTAAACTACCCGAACATAAGCATAATTAGTTGCTATGCACGGACTTTCATCACCTCGTGCGTATGTAGCCCCCACAAATAGAAGCACATATTAATTCAATTAACCTATGGGGTTAATTCCCTTTTACAAGGTTAGAAAAGAGACTTACCTCGTCTCAAAACTTACTTTCCAGTCCACAAATATGTCTTAAACCCTCAACTCGGTGCCAAACAACTCGAAACTAGTCACCTGTTGAAACAATCAATACATGTTCAAAATTTCATATCCTAACTATTAAAGTGATTACCCAACCCCATTGAATAATTCCTAAAATTCACTACCGGGCCCAAGTGCTCGGATTCTGAACATTTTGAAGAAAGTTGTTACCCATAACAGCAACGGGTACTTGTTCTTAATGGTAACCTTGTTCAACTCGCGGTAACCAATGCACATCCGTACAGTACCATCTTTATTTTTCACTTGGTCTAACGAACCCCATTGATAACAACTCCTCAAGTTGTTCCTTCAACTCTTTCGGAGTCATGCGGTACGGTGGGATAGATATAGGCTGGGTACCTGGAGCCAATCAATATAGAAATCGATATCACGATCTGGTGGCATGCCTAGAAGATCATAAGGGAACACAATGGAGAACTCCCGGACTACAGGCACTGAATCAACCGTCGGAGCCTCTGCAATAGTATCCCGAACATAAGCTAGATAAGCCAAACAACCCTTCTCGACCATGTGTCGAGCCTTTAGAAAGCTGCACTGACAGACGAACCCTTCCACTCTAATCTAGACAACTCTGGTATTGCCAAGGTAACAGTTTTGGCATGGCAATCAAGGATGGCGTAATATGGAGATAACCAGTCCATGCCCAGGATGACCTCAAAGTCGGTCATATCAAGCAACAGAAGAACCGCTCTAGTCTCATAACCACAAAATGTGACAACACGGGATTGATAGATCCGATCCCAACAATAGAATCGCCCACTGGAGTGGACACATAAACAGGAGTACCCAAGGACTCACAAGGAACATCCAGGAAACGAGCAAACAGTGATGACACATATGAATAGGTAGACCCTGGACCGAAGCATCCCTACTACAGACAGAAATAATACATGTGATCATGGCATCTGAGGCCATTACATCTCGTCTGGCCAGAAAAGCATAGAATCTAGCTGGAGCGCCACCTCACTGGACTCCACCTGCCTGGCCTCCACATCTAGGACGGACCTACGGCCCTCCGCCTCTGGGTGGCTGGACGGCTAGTGCGGCTACTGGTGCTTTAATTATAGGCTGAGAACCCTGACTTCACTGCCTTGCCCCGAAGCCTGGAGCAGAACCTCCGCACATGGTTGAGATCCCTGCACTCGAAATAACCTGTCTGTACGGTGGATTGCTGACTTGAAGTCTGACCCTGATGGCCTGAACTCCCACTGGAGGAACCCTGAATAGCTGGTGGGCGGTAGGAACTCTCTGGCATGGCACTGAAATAAGGTCGAACTAGAATACCCTGAGGAGGTGTTGGTGCTGGATATGTGGGCATGCTAGGCTGACCTCTCCTAAACTGACGTCTGCCCCCAGACAGAGCACCACTAAACCCTCCACGGAATTTGCTCTTGGCCCCCCTGACGATAACTCTCAATCCTCCGAGCTATCTCCACAACTAGCTGGTAAGAAGTCCTCATCTCAACCTCTCGGGCCATGGTAGCCTGAATACCTGAGTGTAACCCCGCAACTAACCTCAGTACTCTCTCTGCCTCAGTAGGAAGTATCATAAGTGTATGGCGAGACAACTCAGAGAATCTCGCCTCATAATCAATCACTGACATCTGACCCTACTGGAGCTGCTCAAACTGAAATCGCAACTCTTCCCTCTGAGAGAGTAGAATATACATATCCAGAAAGGTACACGTGAACTGGTCCCAAGTCATGGGAGGAGAACATGCTGGTCTGCCAAGGAGATAAACTGCCACCATCTAGGGGCCCTTCCCTCCAGCTGAAAAGTAGTAAAGTCCACCCCATGGGACTCTAATATCCTCATGTTGTGCAGTCTGTCACTCTACCGATCAATGAAATCCTGGGGATCTCATGTCGCTCACCTCCAAAGATAGGAGGGTGTAGCCTGGTACATCTATCCAATAGCTTAAGCGGCTCGCCGACCGCAGCTGGTCTAGGCTCAGGCATGGCTGCTGCCACTGGCTGGGCTTTGCCCAGGGGTAGTGTGCCCGGGGTATGATATATGGTAGTTGCATGCACAAGAGCCTAAGCAGTAGGGGTTTGTGGTCCCCCTCCCTCCTGAGATGTGGTTGGGTCTGCTGGAAATAAACCAGCATGAGTCATAGTGTCCATGAACCATAGCATACGGCCCATGACCTGCTGGAAGCCCGATGCTGACATGAAATCTACTAGGGCTGCCTCTGCTGCAGGCACCTCGCTCTGATCCTCAATAATAGGATCCTCTACTGGATCCGCTGGTGGCATAGCTGGAGCAACTCTGGGACGTCCTCATCCCCTACCTCGGGTCGATGCCCTCCCCCGACCTCAGCCTCAGCCTCTAGCAACTGGGAAGCAGCTCCTCCCGGGTCTGGAATATCCGTTGTGCGTGTTCTCGCCATTTGTGAGAGAATAAGAGAAAGATACTTAGTACAACATCAACTGCACGATAGAGATGAAGAAGGAGTAGTTTCCTAGCACCCTATAGCCTCTCGAAGATAAGTACGGACGTCTTCGCAACGATCCGCAAGACTATTAGGCCTGCTCATAACTTGTGAGACCTACATGAACCTAGGGCTCTGATACCATGTTGTCACAATCCAATTTCTCCTATAGGCCATAATGGCGCCCAACGTTACCGTTAGGCAAGCCAACAATGAACTATCCTCATGATTGTTTCTTTTAACAATTTAGAAATAGTTGATTTTTTAATTAGTGAATAAATAAGAAGTGAATAATTTTAATAAAACGAAAGATAAACAATTCTAAGAGCAATTGGAATGAAGTAAATAACCAAAAATCATCAAGTGTTTACTAGCATGATTTTCAAGACCTGGTGTCACAAGTGTATGAGCTACTAGTAGAATATACAAAAATACTGCTCTACTATCTGAAGTGAAATAAACAAAAAGTAAAATCAAAAGAAAGACTTCGGGTGCTACAGAACGACTCGAAAGATAGCTCACGGCAAAGTCTCGTGGAAAAAAGGGTGCACGTCGGGATGATAACCAGATGCACCTGTCTCAGATCCTGCACGATCAGTGTAGAAGTGTAACGTGGGTACATAAACAACATGTACCAAATAAGCATCTAGTCTAACCTCGAAGAAGTAGTGACGAGGGGTCGACTTTGACACTTACTATGGGCTAATAATAAAATATCGAGATTTATAATTAAGCATGGGCTACAAAAATGAAGCTGAAAACGCAATAATAATAAATAAATAAACAATCCTTCCACTAGTAGTAAATCCCAATTCAATTTCCATCCTTTGGCAATTTAACCACCCACACTAATGAAACAATGTTAAATATAATTGGGCTCCAAGTATTATTTCGCAGAGGTCGTACACCCCGATCCAAAATATAAATATATATATTGTGCCGAAAGGCACGAACCATAGATGGATCTATTCTACTGCCGAGGCATTCGACCCGCTCAACAAGAAGAGAAAATACTTTATAAATAACCGATTCAAAGATTATTAAGAGGCTAATATTCAAAGAAGCGCCAATTCTTATTAACGGTCAAGTAACCCGTCCAAAACTCAAATTAAATGAAATTCAACCTTTTACAATTCCTTTATCAAGTTCCAATATGACTTAAGCACTTAGATTAACAAGTAGGGTGCAAACATCACAAGTATAACATGATTTGGGTCCTAAACTATCCGGACATAAGCATAATTAGTTGCTACACACGGACTCCCGTCACCTCGTGCGTACATAGCCCCCACAGATAGAAGCACATATTAATTTAATTCACCTATGGGGTTAATTCCCTCTTACAAGGTTAGAAAAGAGACTTATCTGATCTCAAAACTTACTTTCTGGTCCACAAATGTGCCTTAAACCCTCAACTCGGTGCCAAATGACTCGAAACTAGTCAAATGTTATATAAAATAATCAATACATGTTCAAAAGTTCATATCCTAACTATTAAAGATATTATCCAACCCCAATTGAAGAATTCCTAAAATTCACTCCCAGGCCCACGTGCTCGGATTCCGAAAATTTTTTAAGAAAGTTGTTACCCATAATCTCACGAACTCAAAATAGATGATTTTCACTAAATTCCATAACTATTTTCGTGTTTAAATCCCATTTTATCAAAACCTAGGTTTTTCATCTAAACCCATAATTTCACAAATTTACATGTTAAAATCTCCATAATCTATATATTAAATTCACATTGTGTAGGAATTACTTACCTTCAATATCTAGGTTGAAATCCCCCTCTTTGAATCTCCAAAATCGCCCAAGGGTGTAGTAATTGAACCCAAAAATGGCTTAAGTCCCGATTTAAAATACACTGCGCAGCTGCCTCCTTCTTCGCGAACACGGAACAAGCCTCACGTTCGCGAAGGCAAACTGCCCAAGCCCAGAAAAGTTTAGCCGACGCGAACATGACCAGGGCCTCGCGAACGAGGAGGCTTACCAGCCCTGCCCTATGCGAACGTGATGGAACCTTCACGAACGCGAAGAGCAAAAGGTGTCACCCCCCACCCAGCTCGCCTTACTCTTCGCAAACGCGTACCACCTTCCGCGAACGCGAAGCACAAAGAGTCCCCTAGCCTAACTCCTTTATCACGAACACGAGGGTCCTTCCACGTTTGCGAAGAAGGAAATCAGAACTGGAAATCTGGTTTTTCCAACATAGCTCTGGGCGGTCCGAAACCTACCTAAGCCACTCAAGGCCTCGTCCAAATACACCAACAAGTCCATAAACATAATACGGACCTGCTCAAACTCTCCAAATGCATAAAACAATAACGCAACTAAAAATCGCACCCTAAAACCAAATTGAATCACAATATGAACTTCAAGTTTCCGAATCGCTCTGAACGCACCGAATCATACTTAGACTACTCGAACTGACACCAAATTTTGCTTGCAAGTCTTAATTCACCATGCGGAACTATTCCGGTCTCGAAATCCCAATCGAACCTTGATAACACCAAAATCTACTCCAAACCATATTTAGAGAACTTTAAAACCTTTAATGAGCCTACTTTCACTATTAAGCGCCGAAACGCTCTCGGGTCATCCAAAATCTTATCCGAACATATGCCCAGATCTGAAATCATCATACGAACCTATTGGAACCATCAAATCCCGATTCCGAGGTCATTTGCTCAAAACATTGACCAAAGTCAAACTTAGCCCTTTTTGCCAACCTTAAGGAACTAAGTGTTCCAATTTCAATCCAAATCATTCCAAATCATGAACTAATCATCCTCGCAAGTCATAAAACAGTTAAAGCACATAAGGGGAGTCTTATTTAGGGGAATGGGGTTCTAAAAAGTAAAATGACCAGTCGGTTCGTTACATACAAGTAGGAAGAAATTGAAGATTTTAATGATGTTGATTAAGATGAAAATGATGAATAAATAACAAATGAAGTTAGAAAATCAAACATTTTTAGATTTATTTAATTATAATGTATTCTTATTCGTGTTGAATCATGTTATATTTTTAGATTATCAGGAGCACAAACTATATAATATTTCACCCTTCTCAATTTATGCGGCACTTTTTTCCTTTTTAGTCAGTCTCAAAAAGAACGTCACCTTTCCTTACCTAGAAATAATTTATCTGTAGAATTTATACTTCACCCTTAATGAATTGATTTAAAGGCACACAAATATTTATGGTTTATTTTAGACCACAACTTGTAAAAGTCTTTCTTTATACTGCCGCATAGATTGAAAAGAACACCCCTCATCATTTCAAGCAAACTCCTTTCTGCCATATTCAATCTTTCTTCGTACAGTGACCATCATCCCAAATAAAATATTGTAGGCCGCATCACCTTCCATAACAATTTCTAAATCATTCTACAATTTCTCAAGGCACGCGACTTTCCTACCACAACATCTACATGCCAATCTGCCACTCTTACTTCGGTTGAACCATCTCCTTTAAACAACTTCTCAACCTATGTTTCTCATACTTGACCTGCTAGTACTTTAACCACCGAAAAACACTTCCCGCCATGTATCCCCTCATACTTTGTTGCTCAAATGTTGCCTCAAATCAAATCCATACCTATAGCGCCGGATTAATGAATTGATGCCAACTCTAACCTCCTAGAAGATCATTTTCCTTGCTATCGACATTAGAAATACCAATTTAATTCTGAACCGTTGCACACTGCTATATCGGACAACCGCTTTTTAGGCACCATTTCGCAACACCTTGACCCGAGGGCAAAAATCAAAGAAGACTATACACCGACATACCTTAATGTGTTCAAACAAGGACGGTGATACCGCATCACAATGAATATTCCACCACGCTCGAAAATATCAAGTCTCATTACTTCATCAACCAAACCTGGTCATCTTTAGTCCAATTGCCTTTCCTCTGCTGGAATCAAATGTTGAACCCCTTAATCATGCACTGAGAAATCCTCTCTTCAAGCCATTCACTGACTCAACACATAAACGAGCACCGTACCATTACACCAACATTGTGTGATAACAATGCAAGAACATCATAGCAACCTGTGCATAGTCTCAAAACCGTAGGAAGTATAGATACTAAAGTGAAACGACAGAACACCCTTCTGCAAGGCGACGATAATAGTCTGCCCAAACACGCAGGAACAACATCCTGTACCACATCTGTAGTACCACTACAACTCCTCGATGCTCAATTAATAACAAGCGCTTCTCCTCGCATGAGATTGAGTGGGAAAGGAATAAAAGCACAAGCCTCAATGGAATCAAATCGCACGATGAGGATCAAGAAGGGAAGTGCTCCTAACAGCCCTTTAGCCTTTCGAAGATAAGTACAGACGTTCCGTACCGATCCGCAAAATTCTACTAGACTTGCTCATGACTCGTGAGACATAAGTGAACCTAACGCTCTGATACCAAGCTGTCACGAACCAAAATTCACTATAGGTCGTGATGGTGCCTGACGCTGCCGTCAGGCAAGCCAACGTTAATTTATCAATTTATTTATTCATTTTATTACTTTCGAGATCATAATCTCCATTACTTAACTAGTATAAAATAGAATTTACAGGGTAAAAAGATAATAACTACATGAACTACAATAACGAATAGCTAGTAGGAACCCCCAAAAATCGGTGTCACAAGTGCATGAGCATTTCCTAAGGAGTACAATAATAATATAATATTTGTCCCGAATGTAGTAAGACAGAATAAATAAATAGTACAATGGAGACTTGGTGAACTGGGATGCGTAGCCTGGGATACAGCTCACATAAAGTCTCTTTAAAGGTGACCATCAAATAAACCCGTCAGATCCTGCACATTCAGTGCACAAGTGCAGTATGAGTACGTAAATCAACACGTACCCATTAAGTATCTAGCCTAACCCCGGATAAGTAGAGACAAGGGGTCGATCGACACTTACTAATAAAACATGACAATGCCTAGGTAAATCTGTAAGTTCCATACTCTTCCAATTACTTCTTTTAAAGCAAGAATTTCTAAATATTGTATTCTACTTTAGCAACTCAGAAAATGTCAAGTGTCATTATCAAATAAATAAGGAATACCATATAAATGCTGGGCATCAGTGGAGAGATTAGCTCGTGAATATTCGGACTACTAGCGATAAAACGCATGAATCTGCCGAGGCATTCAGCCCGATCCAGAATAATATGTACACTGCCGAGGGTCGAGCGGCACGAATCATAGATGCATCTATATATTGCCGAGGCGTTCCGCCTGTTCCACAAGAAAAAGAAAGAAAGTTATCGAATTATGAGGCACGTGCTTACAACACAGTATATGAGCTCATCACGAATATAATCTTTACGCTTCTCAAATAACTCACCCACAACTTTAAAGTGTTAGGGCTCGGCCCATTATGCATACATTATCTCTATATCAAATTCAGTTATAACTTTAATTAATTAAGCTAGCAGAACGAGTTCAAATAATTCAATTAAACGTGATAAAGTCATAAGTCTACTCGGACATAAACATTCTTTAGCTACGTACGGACTCTCATCACCTTGTGCGTACGTAGAACTCACAACTAGTTGCACATAACAATCATCTAGGTGTAAATTCCTCACAAGGTTAGATAGGAGACTTACCTCGCTCCAAAGTTCCATAACAAGCTCCAAGGCCTCTCTAACACCTTAAACCAATGCCCACCGATCCAAAACTATTCAAACAATGTGCAAACTAGTCAAAATATATTCTAATACCCATAATTAATCAATTTAAAAAAATTTCAAGTCTGCTCGAAAAGTCGATGAAGACAACCCCTCGGGCCCACGTGACCGGATTCCAAAAATTTTCGAAGATAAACTTTACCCATAACACCACGAACTCAAATATATGATTTATTCCTAATTCCATGGTCAAAATCTAAAAATACCAATTTTTAGATTTTCTACCAAAAGCCCCACAATTTCTACTAATTTCTATGTTTAAATCCTTATACAAATCATGTATTTAACTTGTAATAGGTGGAAATCACTTACTTTGTGTTGCTTGATGAAAATCTCCCCTTAAAACTCTCCAAAATCGCCCCAACCAAGTGAGAAAATGAGGGAAATGAGCAAAACCCCGATTTTAAAACTATCTACTCAGCCGACTTTCCGCACCTGTGGCTCCGTACCTGCGGAAAATCCATCGCATGTGCGGTTCCCACCAAGCTAGGCAAAATCCGCTTCTGGGGACCACTTTTCGCTTCTGCGCGACCGCACATGCGGAGATTTTCCGCTTCTGCGACCCAAGATGCCCATCTCGTTTTCCACTTCTGCAGAGCATCCTTCACATCTCCGGCCTCGCAGATGTTGAAATACCCTCGCATCTGCGGCCATCCCAGCTTAGTCCAAATGTCGCTTTTGCGGCCATTGGGCTGCTTTTGCGAGCCCGCACCTGCGGCCCTCAACACGCAGGTGCGATTGCACCAGTAATTGGCCAACACCAACATTCCTTAACTTCAACTTTCGATCCGATTCCAATCCGAAACTCATCCAAGGCCCCCGAGACCCCGTCCAATCATACCAACCATTCCCAAAACATGGTGCAAACTAGCTCGAGGTCTCAAATCACACAAATAACATCCAAACTACGAATCGACAATAAAAATCCTTCTTTAAACTTTCAAGCTTCCAAACTTCGACGAACGGGTCCGAACCATACCAAAATATTCCGGAATGACACCAAACTTTGCGTACGAGTCATGAATTAGAATAAGAACCCTTTTCAAGGCTCTGAATCCCAAACGGACATTGATAACACCAAATCCCACTTCAAACTAAACTTAGGAAATTCTTAAACCTTCAAAATGTCAACCTCCCATAGTAACCGTTGAAATGCTCCCGGGTGATCTGATACTCAACCCAAACGTACGCCCAAGTCCGAAATCATCATAAGAACCTATTGAAACCTTCAAATCCCGATTACGAGGTCGATTACTCAAAAGTCAAATATTAGCCAATTCTTCCGACTTAACGCTTCGGAAATTAGAATTTTCTTTCCAAATCAACTTCGAACTTCCTGAAGTTCAATTCCGATCACTCGCGAAAGTCATAATACCCGAAGTGAAGCTACCCAAGGCCTCGAACCGCGAACGACGCGCTAGAGCTTAAAACAACCGGTCGGGTCATTTCATCTTGGGCATAAAACTTTTTACACAACTGATATCCTTTTACATTGGCTGCTACATTTCTTCACATACGCTACTTCTTCGTGCACTATTTTTGTTGTTTGGTATGGAATAGCAGTCCAATAAGAATGGCAAAGGTAGAAAGGAGGTGTTTGTGCTCTATGCTTTGGCCACACATGTTCAACTATAGTTACTACTCAACCTACTAGTATTAGCTAACAATGGTGATGCATTAACTGAAATTGTGATGCATAAAAACAGGAAAAACATCAACATTAACTGAAATGTGATGCATTACACTACTTCTAGAAATGAAGAATGATCAATCTTTTAATAAGAGCAGGAAGATTACACAACCAAATGGAACCATAACAGTTTTGTTCTTCAAAAATTAGATCCCAAAATATAATAGTTTGCTGCTACATAAAGTCAAGAATAGACCTTGACTATATATAATTGTTTGCTGCTACATAATTATATAGTCAAAAAATAAGTTTCTAAGATACTACTTTTTGCTGATGTTTGCCTTAATCTGCTACAATTGGGAAGTTGACAGCATCTTGACCCTTCCACCTCAAGCCTCTAGCCTTAAAATCAAGGTTTGTTCCTGTTGGAGCTGCACTCTTATTAGTTGAACTACCTACTAGAACTCTTTGGCTTGATGTTCTGAGCTGCAATTTGCCAAATAATGAAGTACAATCAGTAAGTTATTCTAAGTGATATTTTAGATAAATATGTATGAATATACACATTTGGTATTTGAGTTCCACTTGCAGCTATGTAGATGCCAAATCCAACATTTTGGGACCTTTTTTCTCCTCCTTTTTTAGCAACTTCTTTACCTATACCCCTTCCTCTCTTTTGGACAGCAGTTCCTTTACCCTTTGGAGGAAGTTGTCTACCTAATCCTTTTCTAGCAGGCCTGTACAAATCTGTAGAAATTGGTGGTAGTTGACTTGAACTTCTAGCTTCATTAACCCTTCTAACTCTTGTGGTATCATCGCGAATAGAGTTTGAGGTTGCAGGTTGGCTTGAGCTTCTTGCTGCAGCAGGTTGGCTTGCTCCTTGTGAGCTTTGGCTACCTTGTTGTGAAGGCATACAATTTTCAGCCTGCATATTAGAAAAAATTTCATCTTAAAAGTTAAAAAAACTCGTTGTTTTCAAGATTAAACATATATCTTTTTTTTCTAAGGTTGACACTAATGGTACTTACAGAGAATGGATTCAACTGGAGAAGAGAAGGACAACAAAGTATTTGTTGCTAAAGTTGCTGATTTTTGAACAATGAATTGTGCAGTTTGAACATAGAATAAACCTTACTCACATATAGTAAATAGTTAAAAAGATACATAATATTTTACCTTACAATATCTTTTGTTATGTCCTTATTGATGACACTTGGAATATGTCATTTTCACCCCACACTTGGACAACTTTTCATATTTCTTCTTTGGTTTATCTTTGCCTTTTCTTTTATTCCTCCGAGGTATACCAGGCATGGGTTTAGATTTGGAAGGTTCAATCTTTGGATTGTTGGTTTCAGGCCACATATTCATATTTGTCATAGCCTGGATGAAATACTTATATGCTTTTAAAAAGGTATCCCTCTTGTACCAATGCTCCACTGCCTGTTCAGGTTCTTCATTTATATGATAGTATGCAAGAACAGCATGTTGACATGAAATACCTCTCAACTGCCAAGCTCTACAAGTGCATATCTTATCAGTCGGATTAACTACATGTTTATGCATTCCTTCTCCAATCTCAAACCCAACATCAGTATTCCAAAGGACAGTACATTTTCTAGCAAGCTCTTTGCTATCCTCTAACAAAAGCCTAGCCATATGAGATATATCATATATCCAAGTATCAGCAAATTTCAACATATCTACCTGCCTAGTCATTATTTTTCTCCTAATCTCTTCCAACATAATTATAATTGATTTATGCCTAGAAGCTAAAATTCATGAATTAAAGGTTTCACACATATTATTTTCAACAACATCACACTTGGAATGCACTTCAAAAAATGCTCTAACCCATTACTTTTCTGGATAATACAATAAATGCCTACAAATATCCTTACCAAGTTTGTCCATTTTGTGAAGCTCCCCCTTAAACTTAACTTCATAACTAGCTTTAGAGCACCTCCAAAACTGTTTTTTTCTTTCCTCACCTTTTCATTTTTTATGCCAATTAGACCAAATGTGCCTGGTACACATTCTAAATTCAGCATTGGGTAAATTTTCCTTCAAAGCTACAGCAAAAACCTACACAATAATAAATTTGGTTAACTGCTGCAATTTAAAAAAAAAAAAAACTAAACAAGACAAAGAAAAATTACCCTTTGCATATTTGCCATCACAGTCAATTCTTCTCCAGTTCCTCGGCCTCATTTTTACCCTTATCAAGACTCTCTTAAAGAGTACATTATGTATGATATTGTGTTATAGTGTGAGAAGAAAGACTTCTTGATTTATAAAAGAACAAAACTCCTCCATAAAAAAATGATTAGTCAAATATGATATAGATCTTTCCACCCAAAATTCTATTTTACCAAAAAAACCTTTTCCACCTAAAATAATTCTAATCATGGTAGAAAACCCTCACATAACATGAGTTGGTGAATAGTCTAAGGAGTATATAAGATTATAAGTAGTGTAGTAGAAAGTGGTAGAAGATGGGAAGATGATTACATGGAGTTATGAGCACTTTTCAAGATCATAAGATATTGGTTATTAATAAGAGATCACGATAAAATGTTATTTTAATATTAAAATGCCAAATACATCAACAAGACCTAAAATTACATGGAATGAAAATGTATTAAGAATATATAATATCTCAGGTTTCATACTATTTTTTTCTAAAAATAGAATATAATTGAACACAAAATCCACAAAAGTGATGCCAACCATTTGTGATTAAGGCGCAGTGCGTCAGTAAACTTACACTAATTTCAGTATGTACTGTAAGCCTTTTAGTTGGTTTAGAATTTTGCATGTCAATAAAAAGCAAATTACATAACCTAATGCTGGAGAAGCACAAAGTACACAATATTACAATGAGATGATTATAATGTAACAAAACAAATAATAAGGATTTATACATGAAATTTAATTAAGTTGAAAATTGAAGGATAGTTATTGTTTTATAGAAAGTTGATAGGATAAGATATTATTGGGTAAAGGACTTGAACTGCTTCCAGTTACGACACCGATGCCAAATAGTTAAGTCTTATTGGATGAAGAGCTAAGTTGGCTTATTGAGACAGTGAAAAATTGTTATACAATGAATCAACCTCCAATTAAACTCATATTAAAAGTGATAACTAGGTTGTTTGTATCAAAATCGTAATTTTCACTTTGTTTTTTACCTTCATCAATTTTCAAAATGTACCCTTAGATGCAAATTTTCACTCTTTTCTAATCCAATTTGGATGTTACAAAAATTACTAGATATAGTGCATTATATTTCACCTAAAATTTTTCTAGAAACTTTTTGATTTGTAATTTTGTATAATGACGAAAAACAGAGTCAAGTTAAGCTTAATTAATTTGGTTAAGCATTGAAAAGAAAGAAAAAAAAGATACCAAAATTTTTTTATGTGAAACTTTTTCTATTACTGGCCATTGAACTCTAGCACCATCCATACTATAGACAAAATTTATTTGAATGCTTACATATATAAATAGAAAAAAATTATTTACACTTAATATTTATATCAATCAAATAAAATCAGGACACGTGTTTTAATATGACCTTTTATCCGTTAATCCTAAGCAATTAACGCACATTTTCTTCTTGTTTTTATCACTAACCTTAATAAATTTCTAATGTAAGTTGGTACAGAGAATGGTTGTGGGTAATTCTTTTTCCACGTTAATTCTAGCTCACGTAAGAATTTGTGTTATAGAAAATTAATTAGCGAACATTTTGATTATAATAACACCTGATTTCATTCAAATTAAATGATTCGAACATACCATGAGTATGATTAGTCATATGACCTTTTTCAAAATTTGACAAGTGGCATTGTCCTCTTTCCTAGAGAAAATCTGGTTTAATTAGAGGATTGACCAGTTGGTTTTCCACAATTTCAGTCAAGCACCACACATTTTTCACCGGAATGGATCTTTTACAAATAAGATTTGTATGAAAAAATAATCATTTCATTGCTTCTTGCCTAAAACTTTACACTTTGCACTTAATGGTTGTTATGTATCCTTTAATAATATCTTCTATATTATTATAATGTATCGTATTATATTGTTTTGATGTATATAATATTTGAATAAATTATTTTGTTTGTCATCATTTTATGATGTCATGCACTAATATGAAAAATAAATTTATAATATTATAAAAAAAATAAGATACGAGATAAAATTATTATATAAAAAAGTAAATAAAGAATAAAATAAGATTTTTTAATAATTTAAAAGGGCATGATGAGAAAAAAATAAAGTAACAATGCGACAATACCAGTTAGTTCGTTCCATAAAATAACACTTTTTATCGTTATGTAATACAGATCTAACAATACGATACAATAAAATTTAAGCAACAATCAATCCAACACGACAATTCAACGGGTAACACCCATCCAAACCAGCTGTTAATCTTTTAATTACACTTGATTATTACTTCCAGAACAAAATTTCTTTCAATCTTTAGAGCAACCATTATTCGTTTCTAAAAAGTCTTTGAGATGAACTTGACCCGAAATAGTCGGGCTGTAACGTCATTTCCCTCCATTGTTTAACCCCTCTCTCTTCACTCTAATAAAACCGCTAAAACCATCCCAAGCCCAAAGCCTTATCCCCTCATTCTCTCTCTCCTTTCCCAGATGCACTTCCACTTTTCCTTAGTATAACATTTTTCAAATTTCACCTCCAATGGCTGGCATTTCCATACACTACTTACCTTTCAATTCCAAATTCACTCTCCCAATTCCCCGTCCATCAATTTCTCGGTCAATTAAGGCGTCGGTATCGTCGCAGCCTCGGAAAACCAGAAGAAGAAAACAGACACAGCAGCAGCAGCAGCTGAAGATGGCGGAAGATGACGGTTCTATGGCATCCGGAACTGAAAAAGTGTTACGGCTTGTTTTTATGGAGGAATTGATGGAACGCGCTCGAAATGCTGATTCTAAAGGTGTATCTCAAGTGATTTATGATATGATTGCTGCTGGTCTCTTTCCGGGACCTCGGTCTTTCCATGGATTTGTTGTTTCTCATGTCCTTAACCGCGACAGTGATGGCGCTGTAACTCCCTTTTCTATAAGCTTTTCTTTTTCTTTTCTGTTTTCATTGCTTGGCGATACGTTTTATTTGATTCATACTCCATCCATCCCATTTTATGTGTCATTTTCTAGACATTGAGTTTAAGAAAGAAAAAAAGATTACCATAAACATTTAATGGTAAGTTTAAAGTTAAAATGTTTCTTAATATAGAAATGTTATTAGCCTCTTGATAGTTTCAAGATAGACAAGCTCGCACTGGCATATGATCATGTTTTACTTGGTTTCCCTTTTCTTCTGCTTTTCCCAATTAGTCGTATGTCTTCACCCCATGTCTGAATTATTATTTAAGCTTGATTCATCCTTGTCTAGAAATTAAGCCCCCCTTTTTATGGTATGTCCTCTAACTGTGAACTCTTCTGCAAATATATTAGGTGTCTGTTGCTTGTACGAGCTGCTTGTGTATTAACTATTTTATGCCAACTGTACAATATTGCTGAATCTGGCCATACAAATTTTAGTGACATAAGAAAATGAATTTGGACACCCTAAATGATTGGGTAAACCATGGGATTGAACTCATCTAATATCAAGCAATGACAGATGCATGCTCTTAGAAGGGAGTTGAGTGAAGGTCTTCGGCCTCTACATGAAACATTTTTGGCATTGGTTCGTTTGTTTGGTGCCAAGGGTCTTGCTACGAGAGGCTTAGAAATTCTTGCAGCAATGGAGAAACTGAAATATGACATTCGCCAAGCTTGGCTGGTTCTTGTTGGTATAGTGAAAACAAGCTCCTAGTTTGATTTGTGCTTTAATTTGATTTATATTCTCCATAAGACTATTCTCCTGTTGAGTTTTAAGCTTGTCTTTTCCTTGGAGCAGAGGAGCTTGTACGGAGTAATCATCTAGAAGATGCCAACAAAGTGTTTCTCAAGGGTGCTGAGGGTGGACTCAGAGCAACTGATGAGATCTATGATCTCCTAATAGAACAAGATTGTAAAGTAGGAGATCACTCAAATGCCTTAACTATTGCCTATGAAATGGAGGCTGCTGGTAGAATGGCCACTACTTTCCATTTCAATTGTCTTTTGAGCGTACAGGTACTTCAGTATATCTATGATTTTTGTCGGATAAGAAGCTTAAATTTCAACATATTGAAAAAAGAAATCCTACTAGAAATGTTATTGAGGAGAATTTTCATTAATTGCAAATAAAGGCTGAAGCATCTCCAAGATGTAACTTTTCTGTTTCTTTTTTATGATGATAAAATCCTATAGCAACACATTCTGTACTGTTGCGATCTTTTATATAAATTTAAGTTGCAAAGCATATTCTAGGTTAGTCGAGCTTGAAGCTTAAAGAAGAGTATGGATTTTGGAGATTGATGGTCATATATAATTGCTTTAGATTCTGTTATTACCAGAAAAATATATTATAGTGCACATATTCATGTCATAGCAGCCATATCAAAATGTAGTTTTACCGGCATGCTTATGGCTGGTGAAACTTCAACTGGGTGGGATCTTTAAGAAGTTGCAGAATACGTAGTATATGTGGAAATCTCTAGGTTTATATATTTGAGTTAAGCAAGTTAATGGGGGTGATTCATAAGTTAGCTGACAATTTTTTACGACCTATGTTCTCCTTCTTGTTTCTACATTAGTGGAGCTTCTTTCTATTGTGTTGTTTCTATTTAAATGATCTTTAAATTTTTCATCGTTTTTACAACCTATTGAAAGAATTTTAAAACAAAAATGAGGCAAACCAGTCACATTGGAAGTCTTTGATTAATTTTAGTTACAGCAATAGTGGACTTGTTAAATTATTAGGTTTCTCTAATTCTTTTCTTGCCAGGCTACCTGTGGGATACCTGAAATTGCTTTTGCAACATTTGAGAACATGGAATACGGTGAAGGTCTGTAGCTTCTTTCCCTTGTCAAGCTTGTGGTTGACCTACTTTGATTCCTCCATTTGTGGCTGAGCTAAATCCTCTGGGTATTTGCTTGGGTTGTGATATTGGCCAGAAACTATGGCTTATTTGTCATATTTAGGATCAAGAATTGCATAAATGTTCTTAGCATACATCTGAAGTTACGTAACCTTAACTCATGCAAAGATTTTCATTCCACGTGACTAAAAGGAGGTCACATTGAATTGGAGATTGAGTAATAGTACCTTTGTTCTTTCTGAATGGAGTATATAGCAATGGACTTGTGGATTGGCTAGTTTTGGGTTGTAAACAAGAAACATGTAACTAGGGATAGAAGATCGGGTGTCGTTCCTAGAAAATCATATGTTTTTGTAGGGTTTTCTATTTTTTGGTATTCTTCTTGTATACGGGCCTTTTTTGCCCTTCATTAATAAATTTTTACTTTATCAAAAGAAAACATTGGCTAGGGAAGAGTCTTCTAGTTGTTAAAGTGGATATTTTGACTACTGAACTCCTTGACTTCTCTCTTGTTGGCTATAATATGGTCTCGTTTGGTAGTGCAGTATAGTTCGGAAAAGTATTTCTTCGACTAGTGCTTCCATAGAAGTACTTTTTAAAGAGTAAAATTAAGCACTTCATTTATACTTGGTGTGGTTATTTTATAAGTTACTTCCATTGTCTCGTATATGAAATTATAATCAAATAAAAATTTCACTCTTTGGATTTGGCGGCACCTTGCTGCCTATAATTTTAAGATTAAAAGTGACTTGAAAAGGTGCATTTTGACCAAAAATCTACAAACTAGAAATTCTATTTAAACAATTGCAAAGCACAATAAAAATGCATTTCTCGCTAAAACACTTATTAGCTTGAGAACAAATGTGACAAATAGTGTTGACGTTTTGTAGGTTAAATGAGATACAATATCAAGTTTTCTGCCATATGGATGAAGTATAGTCTAAATGATGCCAGATGAAGTTAGGGTACCAAAGGCATTTATGAAGATTTTCACCACCACAAGCATGATAAATTTTTGAAGTAGTATTGTTCTGGACTTGTGGTTTTAAGATCTTGGTAACTGAAGAATGGTGGGAAAGCTGAATCTAAAAAAATGGCAGGAAAGCTGATACGAAAGTATAGTGCTTCACCTAAAAGAAGCTATTTTTCATTCTCACATCTTAGATACTTGGTAGACAAAACATCCTTGCAGTTTAATTCCTTCGTTTATTGATGGATACCTGGTCAAAGTACTTCCGTTTAATTTCAAGAAACATCACATATTGAAGTAGGGTATCAAATTCTGGCAGTAACTACTTTCTCTTGTCCATCCCTGATTATTGAATTTGATGTGATGTGTTGAATGGTAATATTGCATCCCGACAGTGAAACAAAATGATATCAATCAATCAACTACTCCTCGATCCCAATTTAATTAGAGTCAACTATATGAATTTTATATATCTAGTTCGCTCTATTGAGGTTCATTTCTCTCAATACTAAATTAGACTAATTTGGGGTTCTCTAAATTTCAAACGATCGCACTTATAACTACACGGATAACTAGTTTAAGATTGTACGTATTTCAATATTGTTTTCTTGTATGTGATTTTAGGTCTACTTTGTTCCTTTTAACATCTTATGGACCAGCATTGTTAGAAACTTTCAGACTACTTTCTCTCATTTTATTTCTATATCTGCTACTCGTGCCCTCCGCCGGATTTGATCTCAATCTTTTATGATTGCACATGTTTTTAACATCTATATTTCTATGACATTCATCTTATGTATATGGTGGACCTTTGAGGTCCAAGATTCCCTCTCATATAGCATTTAGCGGTCTCAAAGGGTCAACATACACTTCCATATAACATTTGCAGGTCTAACACTCGTTCTATAGAACCTATTAGGCATTTTTATATCACGTAACTTCATTAGCATCCCTCAAATTCATCCATCCTATATTACTTTTATGTGTTACAACTTCATTTATCATTCCATTCTCCTATAAGACTGATCTTAAATATCTAAACTGTCTTCATGTTGGCACCACAATCCCATCTACTCTTACTTTACTTTCATACATTCTATGGGGTTGAACTTACATTGCCTATACTTGGTCTTACTTCTGCTTATCCTAAAACCATTATGTACTTCTCCATAGTTCCACTTTTTGGTCGACTAAGTCACTAATTTCATCACTAACATAATATTATTTGTAAGTAGCATGCCCCATGAAATCTCGTCATGTTTATTATTGGTTAGCTCATCTTTAAATAGGTATCCTCTGCATGTCTTCCTCTATACTGTTGTGATTATGCATGCTAGCTTTGTGCCGAGGGTTTATTAGAAACAGTCTCTCTTACTGCACAAGGTAGGGGTAAGGCTGCTACTCACTATCCTACCCAGACCCCACTTGATTATACTAGGTATGTGTTGTTATCTTGAAATAGGTATCCAAGGCTGATGCCCAGTGTAAATCACAGTTTTTTTAAACAAAGAAAATCCTCTATATCTCCAGCTGTTTTTACTCTTGTGATCACTCCTCAGAGATATATGGAAACAAAAGGATTAGTTTGGTGGTAATTCATATCTTTTCAGCAGATTACCTTATTCTCGATCACATGAAATATATCTCTTAACTCCCATTAGAATATGAAACCCACTCAAACCTTTAATTTCCTGGTCAAACTGAGCAATCAAAGTGGATAAAGGGACCAAAGCAACATGTGATTTAGTTATTGTAACTCTAATTCGTATGTGGTGGTGGATTGATTCATGTTACAAAATTACTTCTTTTATTTTAAGCTCCTTGTGATGCTTCTTTTTTTTAGAGCCGAATTGTTACAGTTCTCACATGTCGTATACCTTACTCTAAATTATGTTCTAAATTCTTATTATGCTCCATTTATTTGTCATGCATCTGCTTTTGAAGCACTTAAATCCCAATACTATTTAAAATTTCAAATGTTTTTCTTGTCCATAAAAAACTAGAAGCCAAGTTGCTATTGCATCAATTTTGTTATGCTGGAAAAATTGCTTTGTTGGTTTTGTTGTCTTCTTGGTATTATTATTACTCGCGGAGTGATAACTGATAACAGCCAATATTTTGTTAAACGAATAAGCTGATCACTAACTTTGTTTGGCAGATCATATGAAACCTGATACCGAGACATATAATTGGGTTATCCAAGCATATACAAGGGCTGAGTCCTATGATAGGTGAGTTCTGAATCATATGTAATTTTATCTTCCCAAACATGCTATCAAAGTTAGCTGTAACCTGAAGTGATTCAAACTGTCGAATTAAGTATATACAGGCCTCCTGATGATTGGGATTTATGTTTCTATAGCTAAAGAGCTTGATTGATCTTTCAACTTTTGTCCAAACTTACTCATAAACATGTCGTTAACAGGCATATAGCAGTTACCATTTGTTTGAGTGCCTTGCAATCTGCCGATAACTGTCAGCTAAATTGACTATAATCTTAGAGTTATGGTTAGGGGTGTTAAATGAATCTGCCAATAACTGTCAGCTAAACTGACTATAATCTTGGAGTTATAATTAGGAGTGTCAAATGAATGGGTGGGATCAAGATTGGACAGGTTAAACAGAAGGCAATGGCATACTTTAAACCATTTGATGTTTGTTCATAGCAGTGTAAGTTGGGTCAAATCAATTTTGTGTAGGTGGGTAATAACCCAACTTATCCAACTCAAGGCCACTTCTCAAATAATTTCTTGTTGCAGCTGGGACAAAATTTTTCTCTGTCCACTAATATCATTTTTTTTTTTTAGTTTTTTAGTTAGAGAGTTGAGTTACTTATTGAGTCCTATTGGCTAAACCTTAAAATAGCGGGTTGAAAATCAACTATTTGGTTATATTCTTTTCCAATTTTAGCCCAAAACTTTGATGGCTCAATTCATGCTCAACCCATTATGATCCATCCTTTATTTGTTAATCACCAAGCTGTCAAACTTCAAAAGGGTTGCATAAATTTTGGCTAATGACACTCTTAGTCATAGTTTGGAACTCTATTGCTCCCTTTGTTTTATTTTATGTGTCTTAGTTTGACTGGACATGCAGTTTAAGAATGCAAATAAGACTTTTGAATCTTGTTTTCTTAAACTAAATGTGTATAACATACCATAAATACCTTTGAATCTTGTGGTCTCAAACATTGCCATGTCATTCCTATAAGGGAGTGTCATTAAGGGTATTATTGGAATGTTGGAATAAAGAACGTACTAAATATAGAAATGTGGCATTCTTTTTGAAATAAACTATAAAGGAAAGTTAGGACACATAAATTGAAATGGAGGATAGCATGTCTCTAAAATTTGTGACTTTATTTGTGCATTGGCTTCAGTAGTCCACAGTTGATTAAAGTGTTGTGCACCTTTCTGATAAGTCTTTCATGTGAATTATGGTTGAGAAAGTTAAAAATTTATTATCTTCTTTGTACTAATCATACAATCTTTACCTAAGCTTTTTGTCTGACTGTTAGAGTGCAGGATGTTGCTGAGCTACTCGGGATGATGGTTGAGGACCATAAACGTGTGCAACCTAACGTGAGAACCTATGCGTACGTAACTTTCTTTTTATTCTATCTTCAATAAGTTTTCTATAGCATAGACATTTTTCTGTTTTTAGAGAGTAATATTTAGATTATTCACCTCGAAATGTCTCAATTTCCCTGCTGCGGCAAGGCTATGGTATGAGCCAATACGACTGGGTCACATTTCTTGAATCCTTTTTTCTCCAGCTTGTCCCTCTTTCATGACAAGCCCAAAGTTTGATCCAGGGGAATCAGTTTTAATGATAACTTGGTGCAGCTTTCTAATTAAGAAAATATACTTTCTCCTTGGAAACTCTCTTTAGTTGGGTGGAAATTTATACTCTGAGCCTTCTTGTCAACAAAGTTTTATTCCTAAGTTATGATTCTGGAGAAATTGAAGATAAATAGCATGAGCCTTTTAAGTAAGGAGTAGTACTTTGTTCTTTCTCTGTACTCTGTTTAGGTGTTTCTAGAGTTCACAGACAACCTTTTTGGTTAGCCAACTGCAGGGGTGGAAGCAAGGACGAGGCATTGTATTAATTAGTACATTGTTATGCACCCACACACAATCTTGTGTAAAAGTTGTCTTTGTTTTTCTCTCCGAAAAATGATTCATGTGATGACTCTTCATGTACCTTTTTCAGTTTGTTGGTTGAATGCTTTACCAAGTATTGTGTGGTACGTGAAGCTATCAGACATTTCCGTGGTCTAAAGAACTTCGAAGGTGGAACACAAGTGCTTTATAATGATGGAAAGTACGGGGACCCACTTTCATTGTATCTTCGTGCTCTATGCAGGGAAGGTATGCATATATAAATACCAAGGACATCTCGAACTTGCTATTTTTAGGATATAGTGTCTCCTGCCTGCCCCAAAGAGAGAACAGTTCTCTCTGGTACTTCTTTGATTGATTAGTTATTCACCTCATGTCACCTATTACGTGGCTTTGTTTCGAAGGATGGAGGTTATAACTTATAATGCTACTAAAATATACTGATTCTTCTATATTGGAAACTGAAATGACTAGCTAACTTATACTATTGTGGAACAAAACCATTAGACAGTAGAGATAATGAAAATCAGCTAGAATTAACTTTCCCAAAGGAAAGAAAAACATGTACGAATATGCATTTCTGATTTTCTTTTGGTTTCTTTTTGGGGGGG
>MCJB01004925.1:247848-260729 GCA_002018475.1 Nicotiana obtusifolia
GGGGAGGGGCGGATTCGTTCAAAAGCTCCGGTATCACCACTGTTATTTTACAATCGAAGCAAAACGGGAAAATTGATATGGAATAGAGAAAACAAAAAAGAAAGATATATGCTTACTGATAATAGCTTTGTGATGTATATTTTCTTATATGTAAGTTTAGTCCTTTCTTTTATGAGATGATTTGAGTTTATGTGAATTCTGAAAGTGAAGTTAAGCTTTGTGTGAATTCTGAAAGTGAAGTTAATATCTCATATTGAGGAAAAGGTGTTATATTCTAGAGTGGTGCTGGTTTTAACGGTGCTTTAGTGGTGGTTGGTTAACAAGAAAGATGATGAAGAATGGAGGGGGCATTTGAGGTGAAATATAGGCAGATAAGGTTTTAATAAAGAGTTTCACTATACTTTGAGTTGGAGAAGACGTTGGCATAACCTCTAACATGCTCAATTGTGAAGATAACACACACATGGTGCTAGGTCAGACTCGGGTGCGTCCAAGAGGCACCTCCACCAAGTAGAGGTGTCTAAATGGTCACTTGGAATTTTAAGGTGTATACCTGGCAGTTAGTACCATGTTTTAGGGGCTATCTATGAGTTTCGCCCTCATTTAATTGTCGAATAAGATATTATGCTTGTAATTTCTTTGAGGAGTCTTTTTAAGAGTATAAAAGAAAGTGATGTTTTACTCCAGGGAGGATTGTTGAGTTGTTAGAAGCACTTGAAGCTATGGCTAAAGATAACCAGCCAATCCCACCAAGAGCAATGATCCTGAGCAGAAAATATCGTACATTAGTAAGCTCATGGATTGAACCTTTGCAGGAAGAAGCTGAACTTGGATATGAGATTGATTACATAGCCAGGTAAGCATTTTTATTCACGTGGTAGATCATATATTGTTGCATACTTAATGATTTTGACACTATTTGCTCGCTTTCCTAATTGGTATTTGGGCAAAATGTTATGATGGAGGTATCAACTAATTATATGCCTAATACTCTATCGTTGCTTGCTCAACTGGGCAGTGATAACTCGACAATCAGGAAAAAAAGTTGTTGTAGCACCCTGGTGTCTATGTATGTGCTCCGTTGACACCTAACACTTCAAATTCATTATTAGGCTTTTTCCCCCTTTATGACTCTTAGCCTGCAATCAGCTTGCTCTGTTTGCTTGGAATTTTATCTACTGATTGAGCTAAAATTGATGATGCAATATCGAAGTGTGATGCCGAGATAATTAAGCCCTCTATTGTATGATGATTTATGCTGAAGCGAGAGTATTATCCCTTTGGAATTTGGTGGTACTAAAGATGCGCATGATGCCAATATTAACATGCTGATAAATTTTTTAATAATTGAGAGAACGAACCTCTTTTATCCATTTTAGTGCAAATTAGACTCTGCATAATATCCGGGTTGGTGGAATACTCAAGGGAAGATTAATGGCCTCCAGTCTAATTCATAATTTTTTTTCCCTCCAGGTGCTCCTAACTCTGTGGCATCTATTCTTTTCTGTTTTTAGTTGATAAGCTTCTTTTCACAGTTCCTTATATATATTAAAAAAGCTTCTTTTCACAGTTTTGAGCTGTCTGCCAGATTGTCGTCATGGTAATTGTACTGATAATAGACTGCCTTGCCCTAATTTCCTGTTTGATGATGGGCTGTTCTCTAATTGTTTCTTTGTTTGTTTATTCATTAGCGTTTTCCTAGGTTTATTGTGGTGATGTTCTGCTTCAATTTCCAGCTTATAATTTCCACTATAAGTTGTGATTTAGTTGGCCATAGCATTCAGGTATGTTGCTGAAGGTGGACTTACAGGTGAGCGGAAACGATGGGTCCCAAGAAGGGGGAAAGCTCCTTTAGATCCTGATGCCGAAGGATTTATATACTCCAATCCTAGGGAAACCTCTTTTAAACAAAGATGTCTCGAAGAGTGGAGGTTGCACCACAGGAAGCTTTTGAAAACCTTACACAATGAAGGACCTTCAATTCTGGGTAAGATTTCCGAGTCTGATTACATACGTCTTGTGGAGAGACTGAGGAAAATCATCAAAGGGCCTGAACAGAATGCCTTGAAACCAAAAGCTGCTAGTAAAATGATTGTATCTGAATTAAAGGAAGAGCTAGAAGCACAAGGTTTACCAACAGATGGAACCAGAAATGTGCTCTACCAACGAGTGCAGAAAGCGAGGAGAATAAATCGTTCTAGAGGCAGGCCACTTTGGATTCCTCCAGTAGAGGAGGAAGAAGAAGAGGTAAATGTTATTCTAAGCATGTGAAATGTAAATAGTTGCATTAAGATACCACGCAAATTCTTGTCGTTCCTCACATCAGATATCTCTAAAAGCTATATCATATTGTGTTAAATTTCCAGGTTGATGAAGAGCTGGATGAGTTGATCTCACGTATAAAGTTGCATGAAGGAAATACAGAATTCTGGAAACGTCGCTTTCTTGGGGAGGACTTAAATGAAAATCATGGCCAGCAGTCGGAAATAATAGACTTAGAACCTACTGATGTGGTAGATGATACTGATGATGCTGTCGATGATATTTCAAAAGAGGCTGAAGATGATGAGGCAGAAGATGATGAGGCACAAGATGAGGAGGAAGAAGTGGAGCAAACTGAAAGCCAGCCGGAAGTAGGTGACAGGAAGGACAAGGAAGTTGAAGCTGCAAAACCTCTTCAAATGATTGGTGTTCAATTGCTAAAAGATTCTGATCAAACAGCTAGCTCTTCAAGAAAATCCAGGAGAAGGATTTCTCGAGTAGCTGCAGTGGTATGACATTTTACGGTGTTTATCAATTGCTAATGATTTCTTATAGCATGTCCATAGAAAGAAAGATCTTAAGATACAAGTAAATCATTTGGTTGTGATCTGCTCTCTCCATTTCATGTTGACTCAAACTGAATATCAACCATCATTCCTCTATCTTGCCATAGTATTTTTGTAAAACATTTGGAATGAAATGGGCCTGAATGGAGCGGGGCTGGATTCAAAGGATTTATCTAGCTGAACCAACTAGCTTGGGATTGAGATATTGTTGGTTGATTGATTTAGTTGATGTATGCTCTCTCAATCCCAGTGGACTCTTTTTTCCCATTTTCTTATGAACATCCATGTTGCTTCTGGTTCTTCCCTTAAATTTCAATTCAGGACAAGGAAGATTTAAAATGTCACTGAATTTCTAATGGGACCCATGTCACTCTGAATTTGCAATCTTTTCCTTTTTTCCCTAATAGCTAAAAGGTGATTTTTGGTACCTTCTTATTTCTCATATATACTGTAGCTATGTGCTTCATCAATAATTTGTTTTATAGTTATCATTCAAAAATAGAAAAAAATAATAATTTGATGAGGAGGGAATATCATCTTGTTACTACTTCTATAGCTGTTAAGGGATTGACAAATATATCATGTTCTCCTCTTTCCTCTCCAAGTTCTGACTTTGCCTTTACTTTATGTATTTCTGCATGTTTTACCTTTGTAGTTCGTACTTCAATCACATCTCCAATTCACCATTTTACGCTACATACTGTTTTATCTAGAACACACAGATGGTGCGCTTTAGGGGAGTAAAACTTGTTGTCTGAATCTGCTAACAGGAATAAGTCATTGCATGTGAAGTATTAAGAAGCTTGATTGCTTATACGATTATTTCTATGCTTCACATTTCATATTCTATAATATTATGTTCTAAATCATTAGGTTTATGAAGTGTTCACCAGCAGTTGTAAACTTTAACATTTGTAACTGAATCATCGGAAACGACCAATCAGATCAGTGGGAATTGGAACACTTAAACCTGTTGACAATTTGGTCCACTTACTTATCTTCTACCCTTTCGGTTGCGTTAGTACATCTATATTAGTTTCACAGCCAAGTGTTTAGCATACATGCACAAGTGAAAATAGTCATCCAGGTCACTACCTTAGTTCTTCCTACAAATGGAGTAGGCTTTTCAAAGTAGAATTGATCCTTAAATTGACAAATTTCCACATACTTGTGGAAACTGCTTAGATTTATAAAATTGCGGTCCAAGAGCAAGGATATTTGATTGATATGTCATTTCATATTTGCACAGGATGATGACGATGATGACTGGTTTCCACTGGACATTCAAGAAGCATTTGTGGAGATGAGGAAACGGAACGTATTTGACGTATCAGATATGTATACAATCACTGATGCTTGGGGTTGGACATGGGAAAAAGAAATCAAGAATAAACCTCCTCAAAGATGGTCACAGGAGTGGGAAGTTGAATTGGGGATCAAAGTGATGACAAAAGTATGTTGTGACATCCTTTTTGATCTTCTCACCATTTTCAACTCCATTATCTGAATGTTACATGCAGTCTTTCCTCAATCTACAAGTTATCAGTTGCTCAATAGTATGCTTGTAGGTTGAATTTCTATGTAAGAATATGCCATTACAGATTTTGGACGGTTGGTGAAACTATGTATGTGTATTTCATTTTTTATGACCGTGGTGTCCCGACTAGCTTGCCCACACCTTGACTAATTCCATTGGATACCTGCTACCTCTCACCAGCAACAGGTACCAGGTAACTCTATCTACCAAGACTTGGATAGATTAGAAGAAATCACCAAGTATTTTTGCCTCCGCTGAGATTTGAACTTGAGAACTCATGGTTCTCACCCTTCTTCATTGACTGCTAGGCCACACCCTTGGGTGCTAGTGAAACTATGTATATTGCTAGACAAGTATAGCTTAACTTTCCCTTGCTTCTTTAGAGACTTAGTAATTAATAGCTCTTTGCTTGGTGACTCTTCGTAACTCTACGCTAATTGGTAATATTGCATTTCTCTCTCTACTCTCTAGAGAAAGAGAGAGAGAGAGAGAGAGAGTCTTTGGGGGCGGTAAATATGGATTAGAATTTGGTATGACCAGTGACCAACTTCTTGATGACTGGCTCTCATCCTCGGTTTAAGGAGGAGAAGAAATGAATCCGGCATTGAAGGTTTGGTTGAATAAGGTTTCATTTTTGCCAAACATTTTTCCTTCATATCCAACATTAGGCTATTATGGAAGAATCGTCAGCAGCTAAGAATGCTAAAAACTCATCTTCATGTTCTTTGTTTCCTGTATCATTTTCTACCTGCTGCTGCTGTTGCATGTAATGAAATCACCAGTGACTCCAAGCCTTCGTAAAATCATAACTGGATCTTAATGTTGTTACAACTTTCTTGTTCTTCCTTCAGGAGCTCTTGATTCTTCTTTCTAGCATTCTCATGTAACACTTGAGTTACATATCTACAGTTATGATTTTCTATTTCTTTAACATATTAAGTCTATCTGGATTCTGGAATGAAGATTCTCAATAAATCAATAGATTTCTAATGAATGAAGCTTAGGGTTTTGACGACTTTGTTTTCTAATGCTATTGTTCTATTTTGACAGTGAATTATGGCATCCTAGTAGAACTGGCGCTAAGCGTTTTCTATTCTAGTAGCTATTGAATTTTGCTTCGTGTATGGATACATCTGTTTTCTACTTGTGACCTAAAAGTATTTCTATCTCAGGTAATAGAATTGGGCGGGACACCAACAATTGGGGATTGCGCGGTGATATTGCGGGCTGCAGTACGAGCTCCTATGCCTTCTGCTTTCTTGAATATTTTGCAGACAACACATAGTCTTGGTTATGTATTTGGAAGGTAAGTTTGGTTTTACGCAATATAAATCCTTGTTTATGAAAGATCTTTTTCTTGCTACTTGCATCAGACTTGCCACCAAACGAATAAACGATATAGCATCAGCAAAAAGAAGGTTTACACAACATAGGCTAATCAAGTGGAGTTGTCTTTAGATATTCAAGCTGAGACTGTGTTTACTCTATATTGGTTTTCTTCCAGTAACTCTTTCTGCTTTGCTGTGTTTTTCCAAAATTTATCTTGTAGTTATCATGGTCTTATCTAAAAGTTTAGCATATTGATTATATTGATTGTTGATCTTTACCCATTCATTGCAGCCCTTTGTATGATGAAATTATCACATTATGCCTTGATCTTGGGGAGCTTGATGCTGCAATTGCCATAGTGGCAGATTTAGAGACTAGCGGAATCAAGGTCCCGGATGAAACTCTTGATAGAGTTATTTCTGCCAGGCAAAGTAGTGATACTCCTGTTAACGGTTTGCAATAGAATCTGCATAGTGCAATTTTACTTGTAGGTTAGTAGGATTTAGAATAGCATAACATAAATGTTGTAGCATAGAGAATCCAAAACAAACAAGCGCAGAATGGAGAGTTGTAAGCAGAAAAAGATCTGTTTTGTATACTTGAGTGTTGCTTCCAACCCCTGTCGTTCGTGTTTTAACAATCAGCAAGTTTACCTAGAGGTGTAAAAAGTTGAAGTTCACATACTTGGTACTTGATTTGAAGTTGTTAATATGTACACAATTTGTCGAACGTTTTCAGCATAGTTGAAAATTTCGGGTGGCCATCCAGTAGTTGGAGAGAAATTGATTAACTGGTTCATTGTAAGAAGTGTATTTTGTTCTTTAGCCCCATAAGATGCATGTTTAAGAAAAAGAAATCTTAATGTTGTTACAAGCGCACGGAAAAGGAAAAGTAAAGCATCATGCATGAAGGAAACTTTTTCTCTAAATTGAGATTTCTTTCTATTGTAGAATAGAACTTAGTATGAACTGAAATGAAAGGAAATTGCCGTTAATAGAAAGGAAAGACTAGGTTGAGACGACTCTCTTATTGTCAACAAGTCGTTCGTGTATCTTTATATTAGATTGTGGTGCTCTGTAATCAAGGGCGAGAAGGAAGTTCATGGAAAGGTAGCTCACGTACCTTTCCAGGCCTAATTCTTTAATAACCACTTCAGCTCTTTTTTATACTTCTAATGTCGACTCATCTTGCTTGGAAGTCTTAAGAATGCATCCATTCTCACTCTCCATTTCTTCCTGTTAATTGAAATCCGTAATATCAGAGAGAGAACTATTGAGCCTATTCATGTTAACAGCTTGAGGAACTCTCAAGACTACAAGGATATTTGAATTGCTTGGGATATTATTTTTTTTGGATGAATTAATGTACTTCAATCTCCAAGAGGGTGCTTGTCTAATGAACTCGATTTAGCTTGTACTCTGTTCAAGAGTCCGTAGACCCATGAGCTCTGGTTTTGGAAGGAGACAAGTAAAAACAATCGCAAATATTATCATTATTCGTCACTCTCATGCCTGTTGATATAGCTGTGATTCTTTGATTAAGGAAACTGCAAGCTTAACGAACTTGGAAAGTAACTTACTGCTATACTTTGATTGGGATCTTGTCTCTTTCTGTTGATCAGCTTGTCAATAATGCTGACCTTTCTCGTCAATGTTCTCCTCAGCAGGCATTTTAACAGCGTCCCCTTTGGGAAGTCCGCAACAAGCTCAATCAAAGGGGCACGAAAGAGAAAAAAAAATGGCAAACATAATAGTGAATAACAAGGCAAGTGGAAAAGCGAGAAACATAAAAAGTTATTACGACACATTTGAAAACGAAAAAAAAAAGACATTCTGGTGCATTAAGATCTCGCTTTGCACATTGTCAGGGCCGGACCATAAGAGTATATTGTACGCAGCCTTACACTATATTTTTGCAAAAAGATGTTTCCACGGCTCGAACCTGTGACCTCCTGATCACATAGCAACAACTTTATCAGTTACATCAAGACTCCTCTTTATTATTTGAGAACGAGGTACAAGAAAATAGCAGTATGTTAACACAACTGACATATCGTTGAACAAATCCCTGATAAGGTCAAAAGCTCCAAAACATCAGGGTAAAGGAGAGCATTTTGGCATGGGGAGAGGATCTCCAAAAACTCTTCATCAATCTTTCTGGATAGTTGCATCTTGGATAACAAGACTTGGGATAATTTTCTCCAGCACTTGTACATTCTCAAGCGAAAAATAGATTGCATGACAAAGTTGGTAGTAATAAAGTGAGATCTCAATAGTCAACTAGAATGTAAAAATGATCATTCAGATATCTTCATCACTCTCTATAAAAGAAAACGAAATGGAGAAAAAGAAATCTTCATTTGTATCCTCAAATCATCTTATCCTCAATTCAGAAATGAATCAAGCGATTTTTGCAATCAGTAAGTCAGTATTGTCGTTTAGAGTGTGTCTGCAAGATATTGAGACAACTAGCTGAAATGGACCAAGCAAGTATAGAGTAAGTTGCAATTCAAGAAACAAAAATTCTCGTTCGAATTTTGATTTTTCCCGAACTATGCCCAATCCTAAGATTCGCTGCAGCTGGCCGGAGGTGGAGACACCTCTAATATATACAGATGTATGTAATAAACCTGGCGAGCTTGCGACTACCAAAGAGAGAGATGAACTTTTGGCTGAGAAGTGTCAATTGAGAGTGGTTGATAAATTCTCTAGAACATGACCAAAGGTTATAAAAAGAAGGTTGTTGAAGTGACTCAACAGAATAAGGAAACTCAAGCTGGATTCAAGCACACCAAGCTGGACAAAGTGAACAAGCCAAACAAGGGAAGAAATATGGGAAAAGCAAAAATAGCGTGACGAAGAAGCCTAAGCCCAGATCTACAGTTCCTGAACATCTGGACAATCGTGTTAATTCAACATGAAAAGAGCTACCGCATACGCAAATGAAGGAACTTTACTACCGAATGGAAGAAATTCAAAACTACAATTTTTTCTCAAAATGTGGTAGAAAAATTGAAGCCAGGATCCAAGGAACAATGATGTTTCTTGGGCAAAGGATTGGCCAATCTGGTAAATAAATGCAGAAAGAGCGACCTCATTGTGCACTCAAAATTGAAGCTTTTCTTATCAGCGAACACAAAAAAGCAGATAATTAACGGGCTTCAAGGAGAAACTCCATTGTTGTTGCTAATGGAATGAACCAAGCAGCTGCCTGGAATGGGTATACCTATTGAGAATCTGGATGCAGGGATGGAATTGCATCAAGAGGAGGAAGAAACTTCCAAGATGATGATAATGCAAAAAGGACCAATACAAATTGCCTATGAGCCTTTGAAAGGCTAACGTCACCCAAACAACCAACACAAATTGCCTCTTTTTCTGGTCAAAAGTAAGAAAAAATTATTTCAACAGCAGTGTTTCAATATACACAGCTAACTCTTAGTCAAGAGTTAGTTCTCAAAAAACAAAACAAACTCTATAGGTAAACAAAATTTGGCCTTCTAGGAAGGGTATGTACCAGGACCTCTTCATATAGACAGCACAAAACTGTATATCTATTTAAAGTATCTAGCTGAATCCTCCATTTCCAGTCCAACAATATGAAATTGAATAGTTATCTCTTTAAACCTCTACCTTTACTGCCCCTGGAACAGCAGCTGCGTGCAACAAATTGCCTTAAGCATAAACAAAAAGGAGAAAGCTTAGCTCCAAGCTGGTGCCAGCTAAGGCATTACAAGAATCAGAAATCCTTCTGTACCGCAAACAAAAAAGAAGGATTGTTGCAGCAATCCTACACTTGCAAGGATTTTATGAAGTCTAACATACTATCTTCATCATTTATGTCCTGTAGATTGCACCAAAAAGGTGGAAGCCATACACATTTGTTTTTAAGCTGTTGTACACTAACTATGCTATACTACTTACAAGTATAAAGGGGTCAATGAATATAGACAATTGAAGCATTTAGAGAGGACCTTGGAAAGCTTTCAAAATAAGCCTGAATCATATCAATCTCTTCAATTTTGGCAACAAAAGTTAACTTCTCCAGCACTTCCGCATTCTTGAGCAAATACTTCACCAATGGCAGCACAAATTCATTTTCACTTAGCAGTCCATGAAAGTGAATGATTACGGTCTTCAAATGTAGCAGCGAGCAATTAAAAACACTTGTCTCAAACTTCTTCTCATCATCATTATCATCCGTTATGAACTCTAAGTATAGAAACTGCAAGAAAAGAATAGCTTGAGACAATTATTCTCCTTAGATGGAAACAACAAAAATCAAAGCTTCACTGGAGCAGATCAAAAAGAGTTCACTGAAAAAACTAGCTTAATCATAGAATCAGTTTGATAATAACAACATGAAAATTACTAAATGTGATGAGGCCGTACTGTTAAATTTGACAAGATTAATGTGAACTAGTGTGAACATTTTAAGCCTCCTTTTAGGAAGAAATTGGTAGATGTATTTTTATATGCATTTACATGGCATGATCACACTCAATATGATGTCATGCATGACATTATTAAGGTCATTTCCCTTCTACAAATAGCAAGGGTTTTGTTCATCTGAAAACATCTCTCACTTGCCTTCTTATCTCCTAAGGCATTTGAATCTTTTTTCTCTCTTGTAGTATTTCATTTGTATTTTTAGAGTGAAATAACGTTTGAGTTGATTGTGTCCGAGAACTAGGCAAAAATCAAATTTTGCCTAACCTTGTTAATTTCTGGTGTTCTTTTTATTATTGTCTCATTTACTATTTATTAACTATCTTTAGATATAATAGTTGTGATTTAATCTCTCTATATATTCGGCTTCCACAACAATTGGTATCAGAGCCAATGTTGTATCTTAATATGCTCTTTGGTTGCAACATAGTCTGAACTTCCACATCAAAAAAGAATTACTTTGGTGTTCTGTACTGTCAGCAAATAAATAGTATCTGTAGTAAAATGAGAGATAATAAAAATGAAGAGTCCACATCCAGTGTCAGTAATATGTCGTTGGCATCTTCGCTTATCACAAGAATTATGTCAAATGCGAAATTTGCAGTTGAAATTTTTGACGAGCCAAGACATTTCGGGATGTGGCAAGCTGAGGTTCTTAATGTCCTTTTTCAACAAGGGCTAGATATTGCCATAGAAGAAAAGAAACAAGACAATATCGGAGAAGGATAGTGGAAGATTATCAACCGCGTTGCTTGTGGTACCATTCGATCTTACCTCGCAAGAGAACAGAAGTATTCATACACAAAAAAAACTTCTGCAAGTAAATTGTGGAATGCATTTGAGGATAAATTCTTGAAGAAAAACAGTCAAAATAAACTTTACATGAAAAAAAGACTATTACGCTTCACAGCCTTAATGTTATTAAGTTCACTTCCCGATGAGTACGAGCACCTCGAAACTACTCTACTTCATGGAAATGATGAAGTGTCTCTCAAAGAAGTTTGTTCTGTCTTGTACAACTATGAACAAAGAAAGAGAGAAAAACAAAAGAGTGGAGATGGAGAAGCACTGGTCGTGAGAGGTCATTCTCAAAATCATATGAGAACGAATAAAGGAAGATCAAAGTCAAGATCCAGACCCATCAAAGATGAATGCGCCTTTTGCCGAGAAAAGGGCACTAGAAGAAAGACTATCCAAAGTTGAACAATAAGGCCAAACCTAACAATGGGAAGGCTGTCATAGATTCAAATGTAGCTAATTGTGACGACTCTGATTTCTCACTAGTTACAATTGAGCCATTCAAACCATCTGACATATGACTGATGGATTCAACTTGTAGCTATCATATGTGTCCCAACTGGGACTAGTTCGTTGATTTTCAAAAAAGAGAATGTGGAGTTATTCATACCGCAAATAACAATCCTCTTACCGCATATGATATTGGTTCAATCCGATTAAGGAACCATGATGGATTGATCAAAACATTAAAGATGTTCGATACGTACCGGAATTGAAGAAAAATCTCATTTCTGTAGGAGCCCTAGAGTCAAAGGGGCTCAAAGTCGTCGCAGAAAATGGGGTAATGAGAATATGCTCTGGTGCACAGTTATTGGGACAGCAACAGTGACATCCAATGATGTCGAGGAGGCAGAATCAACCAAGCTATGGCACATATAATTGGGACATGCCGGAGGAAAATCCTTGAAAATTTTATCAGATCAAGGATTGTTAAAAGAAGTAAAGACTTGCAATTTGGAGTTTTGTGAGCATTGCGTGAAGGGAAAACATACAAGGGTCAAATTTGGAACAACTATCCATAATACTAAAGGTATTTTGGATTATGTTCACTCTGATGTTTCGGATGGCTTCCAAAACACCTTCATTATACGGGAAATACTATTTTGTAACCTTTATTGATGACTTTGGTGTTGGCGTATACTATGAAAAACAAAGATGAGGTACTGGGTATTTTTCTCAAATGGAAAGCAGGCAGAAAGATAAAGTGTCTCCGAAGAATAAAAAAATGATCTTTACAATAAGATTTGTTAGAATAAATGAACAACGCTAGAGGGGGGGTGAATAGCGTTTTGCGGAACTTTGTCTAATTTTCGCAATCAAGATATACAATTTAAATATAAGTGCGAAAATAAGATAGCAAGAATATATATATTGCAGAAATGTAAAGAGAGAGCGTACGCCAAGATGTATAGTGGTTCACTACAACGTGTAGCTAGTCCACTCCTCAAGATCACACTTGAGATTTTCACTATCACTGTCAAGCTTACGGGTGCTTAACAAACCGTTACAACCACAAAGACTTGATCACACAAGCTTTGCAAATGTTAGACTTGCGGGTGCCTAACCAACCGTTCCACAAAGACTTGATCACACAAGCTTTGCAATGTTAGACTTGCGGGTGCCTAACCAACCGTTACACTCACGAACACTTGAATCCTTACAAGCTCCGTGAACAACAAGGAAGACACTCTTCCTCACAAGTGTATGACAACACTATTTTTCACTCGAATTACAACTCTCTCAAGAGTAGATGAAGTGAATAAAATTACAGCTCAAGAACACAACAATGCTTTCAAGAAATAGCTCAAAATATAGCTCAAAGAAGTAAGAATACTTGAAGCAATTTATCTTATGATTTTGGGTATTGTGTTGTGTTCAAATGAGGCTTAAGAGGGTGTATTTATAACCCCATAACCTCACAATTCCGTTAGACCCAAAAAC
>MCJB01004928.1:0-12711 GCA_002018475.1 Nicotiana obtusifolia
CAACACGGTTGATGATTCTCCAATCTTCATCTCCAATAATATCTGGTTTCTTTTCTTCAATGGCAAGGTCTAGCCCTTGTTGAAAAAGGACATCTAGAACCTCGCCTTGCCACATCCCAAAATGTCCTGACCCGTCAAAAATTTCTACCGCAAATTTCGCATTTGACACAATTCTTGTCATAAGCGAAGATGCCAACAATGACGTATTATTGACACTTGATGTAGCTTCTTCTTGTTTATTGTCTCCCATTTTTGACACAAAATATTATTTAATAGCTGACGACACAAATCAAGATTATTTCCTTTCTGGTGTGGAAGATCAAACTAAGTTGCAACCACAGAGCATACTCAGACAGAACCTTGACTCAGTTACCAAGATAAATCTTTTCTGATGTGGAAGATCAGACTATGCTGCAACCACAGAGCATACTTAGACAGTACCTTGGCTCTGATACCAATTGTTGCGGAAGCCAAATGTATATAGTGTGAATAAGTCACAACTACTATACCAAAAATTATGACAGCCACCAAATAATAAATAGACAATAAAGCAACAATAAAAGGAACACCAGAATTTACGAGGTTCGGCCAATTTTGCCTACTTCCTCGGACACAACCAATATTTTATTCCACTCCAAAAATACAAGTGAAATAATACTAAAGAGAGAAGATACAAATGCCTTAAGAAGATATTAAGGCAAATGAGAGGTGTGTTTAAATCCTAAACATTAGGCCTCCTTTTATAGAGAAAATTCCAACCAAATTTTCTCTACCCACCGATGTGGGACTTTTGCCAAACTAACAAATAGAACCCTTAAATTTTTCATCATCAAACAGTAAAGTCTGCCGCGATGTGACCTGAAGGTCACAGTTTCGAGCTGTGAAAACAACATCTTGCAAAAATACAGAATAAGGTTACCTAGACCCTTCTCCTGACCTCGCGCATAGCGAGAGCTTAGTGCACCGAGCTGTCCTTTTTTAAACAGTAAAGTCTGCTGCTTAGATGCTAGTGATACTGTGTTTTAACATCTACAAATACTTACCAGTTCATGAAATAGAATCTGGATGCAGCAGTAGGTGATACAGAAATGATGGCTGATCGCTATGAGTATGCAGAATTTTCACAACCCTATATCGACTCTGGACTGGTCATGATTGTGACTGAAAGACCAATACTCAAAAAGCCTCATTTTATTGTTATAGGCCTTCAAGTTGAAGTTATGGATTCTGCTGGCAGTGATGAGCATGTCCACTGGGGTTGTCATCTGGTTAAATGAATACGTAAATAACAACCCTGACTTCAGTGGTTCTTTTCCTCAGCTTATTGGATCCATGCTCTGGTTTTCAGTCACTGTTCTCTCTTTTTCACAAAGTAAGTTTACGGTGATCCTTACACAAATAGCCGGTAAGATTCATTATTTATTTTTTCTAACAGGTTTACTGATTATATACTGTTATACTCAAATTATACAATAAATTATACATATATATAGGGGCGAAGCTACACTATTCAAGGGTGGTCAATTGACCCATTCGTCGAAAAATTACACTGTGTATATAGATAAAATATAGGTTTTAGAGGTGGGTATAACATATACTGAACACCCTTTGTCGAGAAATTTTTTTCACTTCTTTCAAATTTAAACACCCTTGTGGAAATTTTCGACTTCACCACTGCATATATAATATACACCTGTCCACGATTTTTGTTTAAGTGGTTGGGTGGACGAGTATGTCGGTTAATTCTTCAATACAAAACATTATATATGTTGGATAAAATGATAAAAAATCTACTCCTCTACTATACGAATTTTCTTAAATTTACCTTCTACTGTACTTTGGGCATGTTGTATTCTTGTCGTTAGCAACTTTCTCGAACCTTACGGAACGCCAACCTGAAGTATAACGGAAGATAATTTTACACCATAGTCAAAAGCAGTGGGATAAACTTGGACGAACAAGTACAACATGATTTGTTAACGACAATAATACGATGGTTCCAAAGTATGACGGAGAGTAAACTTACTTATATTCTGTATGATTCAGAGGTAGCTGTTATCAATACTTTGGTCAAATTTAAATGCTTAACACTCCAATTCTGGGACTCATTGCAGGAGAATCGATCAGAAGCAATCTATCTCGACTTGTGTTAACGACATGGTTATGCGTAGTTGTGGTTGTCACAGCTTGCTTTACAGCAGTCCTTTCTTCTATAATGACAGTTCCTAGGCTGGAACCTTCTGTACTAGATGTTGATTATCTTATAAGGACCAATTCTGAAGTTGGTTGCAATGGCAATTCATTTATTGTTCGTTATCTGGTGAATTCTTTGCATTTGAAGCTTGAGAATATCAAGAAAATCAGTTCAATCAGTGACTATCCTAAAGCTTTTGAAAAGGGAGAAATTTCTGCTGCTTTTTTTGTAGCTCCAGATGCCAAAGTTTTCCTTTCAAAATACTGCAAAGGTTACACCAAGTCCGGACCTGTCTTTAAACTAGGTGGATTTGGTTTTGTAAGTTCAACATTTCACCTATTTAGCTTTTCAATCTGCTTATCTCCATTTTTAGCGTATTAAATTTCACGTCTGTGCATCAGACTTTATCCACTACAACATTGAAGGCACAAAACTATTTTACATTAAAGTCGGAATTTTACCATATTTCACATTAAAGTCGGAATTTTACCACTGTAACAGTATAGTCACTAAGTTATTTGTCACATTAGATTATCACACCGAAGTCACTGAACTTTACTACTATAACTATGATGGTTTATAGTGGGGTAAAATTTAGCGGCTTTACTAATATAATAAATAAATTTCAGTTATTTTAAAGTTTTTAGTGATTTATTATTAGTATACTCTAGTAGGTAAAATTAAATTCTTTTAATGTGACATAAATAGTTTAGTGACTTTACTGTTATGTGGCTACAGGTGAATTTGACCCTCTATTTAGCCTATTAAATTCTTAAAATAGTTTCTTTATGACTTGTTATCATATTTTAAATAATCAGGTCTTTCCAAAGGGTTCTCCCTTAGCAGTTGATATCTCAGAAGCTGTTCTTAAAGTTTCACAGAGTGGAGAGAGAAATCAATTAGAAGAACAAATGCTTATTTCTTCATCAGCTAAGGAACAGGGTCCTAAGTTGTTCTCAGGCCCATTACTGATTTCAGGTGTTATTTGTGGAATTGTACTTTTGATCTCGATCGCTCGTTTAGTCAGAAGACACTGGCTAAATTTAAGGCTCTACACTTGCAAATAATGCAAATGTGGTTTACATATGGGCTTCTCTGGTTTTGACTGAGTGTTATACAAGAGTAGGATTAAGATTCTTTAAAGATAGTAGCACTGTGATTGATCAAAGATCAGTCAGTCAACAGAATTGCTAGTTGTCTAATAAAGTAATCTTCTAAATATATGATTTTCTTCCTTTTTCAAGATCAGCAGTTGTAAATGAGCCAAAGAAATCCCTGTGCAAGTTTATGTGGGAGATACATTTTTCTAATACTTCATTTATTTGGAGCGAAAGGAGGTCCCGGGCTTCTTTTTAATCTTTCACGCGCCTTCCTTTTTATGCTTAAAACGCGTATACTATATGACATTTTAAAAAGGTATAGACTCATTTATTTACATATTACGACGTGGAATATTTTTTTTAGATGAGGAATGAGAAATGGTTTTGTTAGATAGAACATATTGATTAATACTAATTACTCTGAGATAAGAGTATTACATCTGAAAGAATTAGATAAGGAGCACATGAAAATTTAAGGTATGCAAAGAAAATAATCGTGACATTCAGAAGGAATAGTAAGTATTTGGCCCCTTTTTCGTCTGAATAGGTGTGACTTCTTGATTTTAGAGAAGTCAATTTATTTAGTTTTGAATAAATTATTTATATTATTCAGTAAATTTTTTAATACAAATATCGAATTGAAGTTAAAATTACTGATTGTTATTTAGACCCGTAAAGAGTAGGGGATCTTTACACAAATAATCGAATATATTTATTATTTATTTTTTCTAACTGATATATATATAAAATTAATTATATATAATTATATATAAATTATACAAATTTATATTATACATCTGTAGACTATTTTTAATTTAAACCGCTATCTAGGTTAATAATTCTTCAAAGAGTTAATTAACATCAAGAGAATCTTGTTCCATTTTCCAATGGCCCAAACCTCGTGGCCCAGAGGTAATGATTTCTACGATTTCACACGTGGACGTGCTGGCCACCGTTATAACAATATAATTACACGTGAGATTGCAGTGCCCATGAATGCCTTCAACCATATCTCTTTTTAAGTTTTTATATATAGGGGAAAACGCAAGCCGCCCACTAGTATTATCAACTCAACATAATCCTAAAAATTAAATTACACATAACTATATAATAGTATAATCAAATTAATTAAAATCCTCCCAATTAACATTTCTATAACCAACCTAATTTCAAGAACAATTTTGACCTAGAATCCTAAGAACTCCGGAGCTTTTATCTCTTCATGGCTAGTGATTTAATCTTTTTAATCAATTACACTTTATTCAATTTTTTCTAGCATACTTTTTCCACCACTTCAAAAGCCTCACACAAAATAAATGCTCTAGCTTTTTCGTTATTGCCATTGAAGTCAAAACTCAAAATATTTTAGTTCCTCAAAAATCACTTTATCATTGGTGAAATGAGTAGAACGACTTCTACAAAAATACCAAAAAAAAAAAAAAAAAATCAAGAGAAACTTGAGATTTAGAGGGTCTCTCATACTTCAACATCTATCATAACTGAATCCATTATATATATGCTTATACACATTATACACTTGATATGCAATGTATAATTGATGCATAATCTGTGTATAATCAGTGTGTATTCATTATACATTAATTATACACTTATTATTCCTAAATTATATACTTAATATGTACTAGGAAAAAAAAAATAGACCCAAAACCTCTACCTATACATGATACTACTTCAGGCAAAAAATTGCATTCACTGTATCAATCCATAATAATACTACATATTTTCAGTAATCACCACCGACAAGAAAGGAAAAAATTTCACATCCATCATCTAAAAATTTAGTTGAGAGAAAGAAGAGAGAAAATGGGGGAGAGGATGAAGACGAGAAAGACAAAAGTAATAGAAAAAAGAAAAAACATTAAATTTTTGAAGAAAGAGAGACATTTTTTTAAGAAAGAGAGACAATGCAAAAAAGAGGATGGTGGGGCTCGCTAGAGTTTTCCTTGGAAAAGTGAAAATAGTATTAAAAAAAAAGTAAAGAAAGGATACTAATTGTTTAATCAGAATAATTGTATTGGGTCGGGTGCAATCAAATAAAATCGGGTCGGATATAATTAAATGAAATCGGGCCGGTCACAATCAAGGGAAGACATGACGGATATAGTATGAGGCCGAACTACCTCGGTCCGGGATCGAGAAGTCGGGCACGCAGGTTGGAGCAGCCGAGACGAGACGACCGATATGGTTGGCCGAGGAACATTTAGAGATTGAGGGTCGGCCTCGAACCGTGTATCTCGCCATTCACCGGGTATCTCGCCAGGAGTAATTATCTCAACCATTATAGCCGTTATGCCACGATTTAAGGAGATTCAATCCCGTATTTAAGGGGATTTATCTTGTAATTAGTTACCTACCTTATTTGGAATTCTTATTTTTGCCTATAAGAGGCGTTCTCATTCACCATTGTAACAGACAACATTCTCTGAAAACACAGTTAATATATTTTGGCTATTTCTTATCGCATCTACTGTTCTCCAACATTACATTCGCTGTTCATCAGAATATTTTTCCATTTCTCATAGTTCATCGCCAATTCGCGGTTTGACTGTCCTTTTCTTATCATAATATTTTAATTGCTTTTGCCATATTTTCACTTAGTATCAAACTGGTTCACAAATCCTTAGCGCCACGAATAAATTCAATTGCTATCCGGTTTTAAGGATAAACAGTTTGGCGCCCACCGTGGGGCCGAGGATATTAGTGAATTTTTGATACGTCTTTTCTTAAAAACACAATTTTACACTTGTTCTTTGCAAAGCTCTCTGTTTTTCAGGACACAGATTAATCATGGCACAATTACCTCCTCTCAATAACGAAATCAACAACCAAGCGGAAAACAACAATGCACCCGGACAGGAAGCCCCAATCGATGTTAATTCTCAAGTGGCGATCGAAGCCGACCATGCATCAGGCTCGACACATAGCGTTCGGGGGGAGAACCGTTCGGGAATTCAACAAAGTGGAGAAGGCGAAATCAGCCTCAAGGTGATATTCGACATGCTGCAAGCTCAACAAATAGCCATAGCCCAACTGCAAAGTCGCGCTCGGAGCCCAGATAGAGCTAAAAATGCCACCCCTCAAACAGCAACCGGACAAAATGAACCGGACATAGCAACACCGGATGAGAGCGGTGCGAGGGTCAACCCCGTGATTATCAGAATGCTAGAGGAGCTAACCAAGCGGGTCGAAACAGGTGAAAAAAGAATCGAAGCCAACGACAAAAAAGTCGAAACATATAACTCTAGGGTGGACCAGATACCGGGAGCACCTCCGGTATTAAAGGGTTTAGATGCCAAAAAGTTCATACAAAGGCCATTCCCTTCCAGCGCCGCTCCGAAGCCAATTCCCAAAAAATTCCGCATGCCCGATATTCCGAAATACAACGGGACTTCGGATCCTAATGAGCATGTAACAGCCTATACGTGTGCTATAAAGGGAAACGATCTCGAAGATGATGAGATCGAGTCTGTTCTCCTCAAGAAATTTGGGGAAACTCTATCAAAAGGAGCGATGACGTGGTATCACAACTTGCCACCGAACTCCATCGACTCCTTCGCGATGTTAGCTGATACATTTGTAAAGGCCCATGCAGGGGCCATCAAGGTCGAGACAAGGAAGTCTGACTTATTCAAAGTCAGACAACACGACAATGACACGCTAAGGGAGTTCGTGTCTCGGTTCCAGATGGAGCGGATGGATCTACCTCCGGTTACTGATGACTGGGCGGTACAAGCTTTCACCCAAGGACTAAACACCGGCAGCTCTGCTGCATCGAGATAACTCAAGCAGAGCTTGATCGAGTACCCGGCCATCACCTGGGCGGATATCCACAATCGGTACCAATCTAAAATCAGGATAGAAGATGATCAAGTCGGAGTTGCTTCGGGATCTTCTTACACAATCAAAGCTTTCGATCGGGCTCGAAGGGATAGTTCACGTGAACCGAGGTCGAACAGGGATAGGCATCGATCATACCCGGAAGACCGGCGAATTATACCGAGGGGGCCCAAGGTTCCAAGACAAAAAAATAAATACGAAGTAAATCAGAGAAATAGAAGGCCGTTGCCGAAAGGCAACTTCGATAAAATCGGTGATCGACAAAAAGCACCCCGGTTGTCCGAGTATAACTTCAATGTCGACTCAGTGACTCTGGTTTCAGCGATCGGCCGCATCAAAGATACCAGGTGGCCTAGACCCTTGCAAACAGATCCTTCTAAAAGGGATCCGAACCTTGTGTGTAAATATCATGGCACTCACGGCCATAGAACTGAAGATTGCAGACAATTGAGAGAAGAGGTAGCCCGGCTACTCGACAATGGGCACCTTCGAGAGTTTCTTAGTGACCGGGCAAAGAACCATTATGAAAACAGGAATAAACCAACAGACCAGAAGGAGCCGAAACACACCATCAACATAATAATGGGAGGAATGGATGTACCCCAAGTACCGGTACTAAAGCGAACAAAAATTTTGATCACTCGAGAGAAACAAACTCGGGATTATGCGCCCGAGGGTACTCTATGCTTCAGTGATAGAGAAATTGATGACCTCGCACAACCTCATAACGATGCATTGGTGCATGACACCCGAATAAAACGCGTTCTGGTCGACCCTGGAAGTTCATCCAATATAGTCCGGTCCTGGGTCGTCGAACAGCTAGGACTGACCGATCAGATCATCTCGGAGGTCCGAATACTCAACGGGTTTAATATGGCCTCAGAAACAACGAAGGGGGAGATAACTTTGATGGTAAACGTTGTCGGAACAACCAGAGCGACAAAGTTTTGTGTAATCGAAGGCGACATGAGGTACAACGCCCTACTTGGTAGACCATGGATACATGACATCAGGGCAGTACCATCTACCTTGCCCCAGATGTTGAAATTCCCATCAAACGAAGGAGTCATCACCTTTTATGGGGAGCAACATGCAGCAAGGGAAATGTTCCCGATAGATGAAACGACGTCAAAGTCTGTTAACCCCAAACGAGAGACCAAATAGCAACCAGAAAGGCCGCCTTCGACGGAGGAAGGCGGACAGGATCAGTTCGATGATGATAGCTTTGGGGTGCCCCGATCCTTTGTAGTCCCCGACGAGGCCGATGCAACCAAATCGATGATCGAGGAATTGGAACAAATCCCTATCCGCCAGGATGCGCCCGACCGAAAGGTATACCTGGGCTCGGGTTTGAACCCCGAGCTCAGGGGTAAATTACTCTCTTTTCTTTCGACTAACGAAAATTCTTTCGCTTGGTCCCATTTGGATATGACAGGCATACCACCGGAGATTGCGACACATAAGCTGAGTGTCGATCCAAAATTCCGGACGGTCAAGCAGAAGAGGAGGCCTCAATCTGAAACCAAACAGACCTTCATTCAGGAAGAGGTAACTAAACTTCTGAATATAGGGTCCATTCGGGAAGTAAAATATCCCGAATGGTTAGCTAACGTAGTGGTAGTGCCGAAAAAAGGAAACAAACTTAGAATATGTATAGACTATAAAGATTTAAATAAAGCCTGCCCTAAAGACTCTTTCCCACTGCCCAACATCGATCGAAATCGATGCCACGGCCGGCCACGAGACGCTAAGCTTTCTCGACGCCTATTCTGGGTATAACCAGATTCGAATAGACGAGAATGATCAGGAAAAAACGCCCTTCATCACCAAATATGGCACTTATTGCTATAATGTGATGCCATTCGGGCTTAAAAACGTCGGGGCTACTTATCAACTCCTGGTAAATAAAATGTTCGAGAGTCAACTAGGAAAAACCATGGAGGTTTATATTGATGACATGTTGGTTAAGTCCCTGCGAGCAGAGGACCATCTTAGTCATTTACAGGAAACCTTCAGCATTTTGAAGAAATACAACATGAAGCTGAACCCGGAGAAATGCGCGTTCGGAGTGGGGTCCGGAAAATTTCTCGGATTCATGGTCTTTAACAGAGGGATAGAGATCAACCCGGACAAGATCAAGGCTATCGAAGATATAGAAGTCGTTGACAGTGTCAAGGCCGTACAAAAACTCACCGGCCGGATCGCAGCATTGGGTCGCTTCATATCCCGATCGTCGAACAGAAGCCATCAGTTCTTCAATTTGCTGAAGAAGAAAAATGAATTTTCATGGGGACCGGAATGCCAACACGCTTTAGAAGAACTCAAAAGGTACCTTTCTAGCCCACCTCTGTTACATACGCCAAAATCGGGCGAGTTACTATACCTCTATCTCGCCGTGTCGGAAATAGCGGTGAGCGGAGTCTTGGTTCGAGAGGAACAGGGTGCCCAGTTTCCCATATATTATGTTAGTAGAACATTAGGGGAGGCAGAAACGAGGTACCCACACTTAGAGAAGTTAGCACTAGCCTTATTAAGTGTTTCTAGGAAACTAAAACCATATTTCCAAAGTCATCCGATATGTGTAGTAACCACTTACCCACTTAGGAATGTCATGCATAAGCCCGAACTATCGGGCCGATTGGCCAAATGGGCCATCGAGATCAGCAAGTACGATATCCAATATCGACCTCGGACCTCGATAAAATCCCAAGTATTAGCTGACATTATCGCCGACTTCACGCCGTCTCTTATTCCCCAAGTTGAAAGGGAGCTCTTGACTGAATCGGGGACTCCTTCGGGAGTGTGGACTCTGTTCACAGACGGGGCCTCGAACTCGAAGGGGTCGGGTTTAGGTATAGTACTGAAACCTCCGACCGGAAATACAATTAGACAATCTATCAAAACCGTAAAATTGACTAACAACGAAGCCGAGTATGAGGCAATGATTGCAGGTTTAGAATTAGCAAAGAATCTTGGGGCAGAGATAATTGAAGCCAAGTGCGACTCCCTCCTCGTGGTCAACCAAGTAAACGGAACGTTCGAGGTCAGGGAAGGCCGTATGCAAAGATATGTGGACAAGCTTCAAGTCACTCTGCACAGATTCAAAGAATGGACTTTGCAACACGTCCCCCGAGAACAGAACCACGAGGCCGATGCTCTCGCAAACTTAGGTTCGACGGTCGACGATGAGGAAGTAGACTCCGAGAAAGTTGTGCAGTTGATGAGATCGGTGGTAGAGGAAGGTCATGCCAAGGTCAACTCAACAAGTCTAACATGGGATTGGAGGAACAAGTACATAGACTATCTCAGCTCGGGCAAGATCCCGCAAGACCCTAAAGAATCGAGGGCATTACGTACGAAGGCAGCCCGGTTTTGCTTGACCAACGATGGAACTCTTTACAGAAGAACCTTTGGAGGACCTTTAGCCATATGCCTTGGCCCCGGAGACACGGAGTACATCCTAAGAGAGGTACAGAAGGGGCGTGTGGCAACCATTCAGGCTCCGAATCATTAGTTCGAAAAATAATCCGGGCTGGCTACTACTAGGTCGACATGGAAAAGGACGCAAAAGAGTTCGTGCGCAAATGCAGCAAATGCCAAAGACACGCACCGATCATCCATCAGCCAGCTGAAATATTGCACTCGGTTCTGTTGCCGTGGCCGTTCATGAAATGGGGGATGGATATAGTAGGCCCACTCCCTCGAGCTCCAGGTAAGGCTCAATTCATCCTCTTTATAACGGACTATTTTTCTAAGTGGGTGGAAGCGCAGGCTTATGAGAAAGTCAGAGAGAAAGAAGTGATCGATTTCATTTGGGACCATGTCATCTGCCGATTCGGGATGCCATCCGAGATCGTATGCGACAACGGAAAACAGTTCGTCGGCAGCAAAATAACCAAGTTCTTCGAAGACAATAAAATCAAAAGGATATTATCTACTCCTTACCATCCTAGCGGCAACGGTCAGGCGGAATCGACCAACAAGACCATACTTCAAAATTTGAAGAAAAGATTAGTCGATGCCAAAGGAAGATGGAGAGAAATGCTGCCCGAAATCCTGTGGGCATACCGGACGACTGAAAAAACCAGTACCGGAGCCACGCCTTTCTCTTTAGTCTATGGAACCGAAGCCTTAATTCCAGTCGAGGTGGGCGAACCAAGCGCCCGGTTTCAATATGCAACCGAGAAATCCAACCAAGAAGCTATGAACACTAGCTTAGAGCTTTTGGATGAGAGAAGGGAGGCCGCCTTAGTACGGATGGCGGCCCAAAAGCAAAGGATCGAAAGGTACTACAACCGTAGAACTCGACTTCGACACTTCAACGCAGGGGACTTGGTACTCAGAAGGGTCACCCTCAATACTCGAGACCCTAGCGAGGGAAAACTGGGGCCGAACTGGGAAGGCCCTTACACTGTGCTGAAGATCACCGGGAAAGGATCCTACAAGCTGGGAACCTTAGATGGTAAAGAGCTGCCAAACAACTGGAATGTGAGCCACTTGAAGAAATACTACTGCTGAGGTATCTTTTTTACTGCCTTTACATCTCTTTATTGATACTAACCTATGCAGGACAAATCACCTCGGGCAAAAGGTCACCAAGCAAGAAGACTGAAAGCACGCGCTGCACTCTTTTTCCCTTCGACCGTTTTTGTCCCAATTTGGGTTTTTCGGCAAGGTTTTTAATGAGGCAGCATATATGACGTGCTACTATGATAAATCTAAGCAACTTTCGTTTTGTTCAAATCGATCTCAAGGGGCCAAGATAAAGATTGCTAGGAATCAATGTAAGGGTCAAACGGCCGGAGGAGCCGTACCCTAGTAGAATGATCTAACTCGCCTCCGATCGACAAAGTGTACTATTGTTCAAATAATAGCAAGATTATTTGATGCCTATATTGATTATCAAACCCAAGGGTTTTTTCTTGTCGTTATTTTGCAAACGGTCGATACGCATTAAGACCAAGGGAAGTAAGACCTAACAAGGCAAACTTTGGAATCGGTTAATCAGGCTAAGGCCCTTTCAAAGCTAGTAAAGCATTAAGGAAATTAAGACCAGTATGGTCAAGTCAAGTTACGGCTAAGGCCGAACCCAATGAAATTTCTTACTTGGTCAAATCAAGTTACAGCCGAGACCGAACCATGTGAAAATTTTTACTTGGTCAAATCTAATTACGGCTAAGGCCGAACCATATGAAAACTCCTACTGAGTCAAATCAAATTACGGTTAAGGCCGAATCAGATGAAAATAAATATTCTTGCTCGATCAAACCAATTCACGGCCAAGGCCGAATCAATTCAAAACCTAACATACGATCGAAGTTCGAACGAAGAACAAAACTTCGGGTTGAAGTCTGAGATCGAATTTATCTGATAAGGGTCAGAAATTCTTACTGAGGCATGACCTCGATCCCTACGAATTTAAGGGTTGAAAATAAAGCAATCGATAACTTGAACGAGGCCAAGGCCAAATCGACTATCGCTTTGAACGAAGCTACAACTTAAACCATTTCTAATGTGTTTTGAGTTCGTTTCAGGATTGAAGCCCGGTTAATTGTTGAT
>MCJB01004931.1:6101-19891 GCA_002018475.1 Nicotiana obtusifolia
TCACAAAGTCATGAGCAACTAATGAAAATCCTAATAATAAGATTACTATTACAATATCTTGGCACAATTGTTTGAAGAAAGTGGAAATAACAATATAAAGAGATACGGGGCTGCGGACGCCAACAGCTACCTCGTAATCTCCGAATCACCGCCCTTACAATAGTAGTCAATACCTCGAAGCGAAACCGGTAATGCCTGAATCTGCACACATGGTGCAGGGAGTAATGTGAGTACTTCCAACACAGTGAGTAATACATATAAATAATGACTGAAAGTAAGAAAACACATAAGTCATAAAGCAATCCACGATGAAACAGTAAAGGCACGTAAATTTTCTAAGCAATAACATGAAGTACATGGAAACAACATCAACACAACAAAAATGCAATGCACAGCATGACTCTCGTGGCGGCGTGCCACCCGTTCCCTGGGTACCCGGCGCTCACTGTGGGGGGTTCAGTAGCGCAATATCTCGTGACGGCGTGTTACCCGATCCATTTATATCATATCCGTGGCGGCGTGCCACCCGATCCCATTAAAATCATTTGAAAATATCATTTAAGTTTCAAAACTGAGTTCATGAAATGAATCAATTCAGTAACAAATACCCCTGAAGGATTCACATAACCGGCGAGATGCCCAAATACGATTTAGTAAACAATGACAAATACCCCTGAAGGGTTTACATATCCGGCGAGATGCCCAAATGTGATGATATCAGTAAGTTTCAATCAATTACGTAGTAAAATCATCAATCGGGATGGACCAAGTCACAATCCCCAGTAGTAAACGACACAGTATAGCACTACGATGTGCAATTCCGGGGTTTCGAACCCTCAGGACATCATTTACAAGCATTACTCACCTCAATCCGGCTAAATCCTTAGCCCACGACGCCCTTGCCCTTCGAATTTGCCTCCACGTGCATCGAATCTATCCAAATTCAAACAATTACGTCACAATATGTTGAGGGACCAAAGCCCACGCGAGAACAATCAAAATTACTAAAAAATCCCGATATTACCAAAACCCGAGCCCCGGGACCACTTCTCGAAATTCAGTAATTTTCACCTCAACAGGTTCCTTATCTCATCACAAGTTCAACCATACAAGATTTATTAAATTCCGACATAGGCTCGACCTCTAAGTCTCAAATCCAAGCTTAGGGTCTTCCACAATTTTTCCAACTTAAATCATCAGTAAAAATGCTAAAATAGCTATAATCTTAGGTAAATCTTTCAAAATTGAGTTAGGAATACTTACCCCGATGTTTCCCTTAAACACCCTCCAAGAATTTCTTCAAACGTGCTTCAATCTGAGTTCTATGGCCCCAAGTATGTTTGAGGTGACCAAAACTCCTCCCTTTAAGAATTTATCCAAGAAAATCTCCTTTGGATGTAGTTTTGAGGTTGATTTGCTGTGATTCTATGGTGTTTGGAGGTGTTTCTCTTCGTGGGTATAGAAAATGGGTTTCGCATGGTAAAATGGGCACTGAGTTCTATTTATAGACTAGTCAAAAATCGCGTTAAAATACCCTTGCCCGGCCAATTATGCGATCGCATAACAGGTATGCGGTTTGCATATTTGACGTAGCCATCGCGAAGATAGCCCTAGCCTTCACCGCGAAATCAATACAAAGCGACGTTTGCGGTTCGAATTTTATGTTTTGCAATCGCATTCTCGTCGCATTCCTGACGTAGATTTTTGTCCAAGTTTCTGTCTCAATATGCGATCTCCATTGTCAAATATGCGGTTCGCATTTTAGGTTTGCGGTTCGCATTCTGGCCGCATTTTGGTCGCGAATCTTGCCCAGATTTCTGCTTGTTTTTGCGACTCTACTGTGAGATATGCGGTCCGCATTTGAGATATGCGGTCCGCATTTGAGATATGCGGTCCGCATTCTTACCTGGTTTTTCTGCAACTTTTGCTTTTCCAACGATGGTTTAATCCGTTTAACCACCCAAAACTCACCCGAGGCCTCTGGAACCTCAACTAAACATGCCAACATATCCCATAACTTCATTTAAACTTGTTCCGACCTTCGGAACGCTCAAATCAACATCACAACATCAAATTCACATCGGATTCAAGCCTAAGGATTTCAAAATCTTCTAAATCGCTCTTTCGATCTAAAACCAACCAAACCACGTCCGGATGACCTGAAATTTTACACACAAATCCTAATTCACATATCGAAGCTACAGCAACTTTCGGAATTCCATTCCGACCCTCGGATCAAAATCTCGCCTATCGACCGGGAATCGCCAACATTCTAACTTCGCCACTTCAAGCCTAATTCTACATGGGATCTCCGAAAAAAATTCTAACCACACTCTTAAGTCATAAATCATCTCCCGAAACTAACCGAACTATCGGTATTCACATCCGAATCCTCTAACTCATAAGTCAACATCCGGTTGACTTTTCCAACTTAACCCTTCTTAAAAGAGACTAAGGGTCTCATTTCTTACCAAATTCACTCCGAACGCAAACTACTCAACTCGATCACATAAAACACGGATACGAAGCGTAAATGAAGAAGGAATGGGGAAGAAGGAGTGGTAACCCACGAGACGACTGGCCGGGTCGTCACAATATGCTCCATATATATATATATATATATATATATATATATATATATATATATATAAAGCAATAGGACTAAAAAGTGCGCAAAGAAAAAAGATTTTATATGCTTAAAATATATAAAACACGAATATTCTGCTTGTACTTTTTTAGAAATAATCGAGCAATTAAAGATAATTTGAGAGCTTGTGGAGTGGGTGTTCACTACCTATTTTAGGGCTCAGGTAATTCGAATTTGTGCCATGTAAGGGCCATTAAAGCGATCCCTATGAGAATTATTTCATTCGCAAAACTCAACCCGGGATCTTTGATTGAGGTTGGAGGAATCTTATCCATTCCACCGTAATCTGCGGCGAGTCGTGGAATATTTTTTGGTTCTTCTTCATAAGAAAATGTGAAAATTAAAAGTCACTTGAGAGCTTGTTGAATACTTTTTGAAATCAAAAGCAAGAGAAGGTAAAAATAAAGAGAAGGACAAATGACTAGACTAAAAAATGTGCAAAAAAATAAAGATTTTATGTGGTTAAACTGCATAAAACACAAATATTCTGCTTTTTCCTCTCTAGAGTCCTGATAATTCGGATTTGTGCCATGTAAAGGCCCATTAAAGTGACTTCTAGATCTCTAATTAAGGGGGAAAGAATCTTATCTATTTCACCAATGACGGTTGTGGACAGTAATCTATAGTGGTTATGGAGTAGTTAATGGTTCTTCTTCATAAATAAACGAGCAAATTAAAAGTAACTTGAGAGCTTGTTGAATACTTTTTTGAATCAAAAAAGCAAGAGAAGATAAAAATAAAGAGAAGGATAAATGATTGGACTAAAAAGTGTGCAAAGAAATGAAGATTTTATGTGCTTAAAATATATTAAACACAAATATTCTGCTTTTTTTTCTCTAGGGTCTTGATAATTCGGATTTGTGCCATGTAAAGACCCATTAAAGTGATTCCTAGATCTCTAATTAAGGGTAAAGGAATCTTATCTTTTTCATCTTAATCAATGGCGGTAGTGAACAGTAATGTATAGCGGTTGTGGAATACTTGTCCTTCATATACAAACAAGAAAACTAAAAGTAACTTGAGAGCTTGTTGAATAATATTTGGAATCAAAATCAAGAGAAGGTAGAAATAAAGAGAAGGAAAAACAACTTGACTAAAAAGTGTGTGAAGATAAAAAGATTTTATGTGCTTAAAATATATAAAAAACCAAATATTCTGCTTTTTCTACTCTAGGGCCCTGATAATTCGGATTTGTGCCATGTAAGTGCCCATTAAAGTGATTCATAGATCTAATTAAGGGTGGAGGAATCTTATCCATTTCACTGTATCCAATGGCGACTGTGGAGAGTAATCTATAGCTGTTGGGAAATACTTTTGGTTCTTCTTCATAAACAAACGAGCAAATTAAAAGTAACTTGAGAGCTTGTTGAATGCTTTTTGGAATCAAAAGCAAGAGAAGGTAAAAATAAGGAGAAGGACAAATGACTTGACTAGGAAGTGTGCAAACAAATAAAGATTTTATGTGCTTAAAATATATTTTAAAAAAACAAATATTTCGCTTTTTCTTCTCTAGGGCCCTGATAATTTGGATTTCTGCCATGTAAGGACCCATTCAAGTGATTCGTAGATCTCTAATTAAGAGCGGAATAATCTTATCTATTTCATCGTAGCCAATGGCGGTTATGGAAAGTAATCTATAGCGGTTGTGGAATACTTAATGGTTCTTCTTCATAAACAAACGAGATAATTAAAAGTAACTTGAGAGCGCTTGTTGAATACTTTTTGAAATCAAAAGCAAGAGAAGGTAAAAATAAAAGGAAGGACAAATGACTGGACTAAAAAGTGTGCAAAGAAATAAAGATTTTATGTGCTTAAACTGTATAAAATACAAATATTTTGCTTTTTCTACTCTAATGTCTTGATAATTCAGATTCGTGCCATGTAAGGACCCATTAAAGTGACTCCTAGATCTCTATTTAAGGGCGAAAGAATCTTATTATTTCATCATAACCAATGGCGGTTGTGGACAGTAATCTATAGTGGTTGTGGAGTACTTAATGGTTCTTCTTCGTAAACAAATAAGCAAATTAAAAGTGACTTGAGATCTTGTTTAATGTTTTTTAGAATCAAAAGCAAGAGAAGGTAAAAATAAAGAGAAGGACAAATGACTTGACTAAAAAGCATGCAAATAAATAAAGATTTTATGTGCTTAAAATATATAAAACACCAATATTTCGCTTTTTCTTCTCTCCCTACCTGATAATTCGAATTTCTGCCTTGTAAGGGCCCATTCAAGTGATTCGTAGATCTCTAATTAAGTGCGGAAGAATCTTATCTATTTCATCGTAGCCTAAGGCGGTTGTGGACAGTAATCTATAGTGGTTGTATTCACTTAATGGTTCTTCTTCATGAACAAACGAGATAATTAAAAGTAACTTGAGAGCTTGTTGAATACTTTTTGAAATCAAAAGCAAGAGAAGGTACAAATAAAAAGAAGGACAAATGACTGGACTAAAAAGTGTGCAAAGAAATAAAGATTTTATGTGCTTAAACTGTATAAAATATAACTATTCTGCTTTTTCTTCTCTAGTGTCCTGATAATTCGGATTTGTGCCTTGTACGGACCCATTAAAGTGACTCCTAGATCTCTAATTAAGGGCGAAAGCATCTTATCTATTTCATCACTTCATCATAACCAATGGCGTTTGTGGACAGTAATCTATAGTGGTTGTGGAGTACTTAATGGTACTTCTTCATAAACAAACGAGCAAATTAAAAGTAACTTGAGAACTTGTTGAATACTTTTTGGATTCAAAAGCAAGAGAAGATAAAAATAAAGAGAAGGACAAATGATTGGACTAAAAAGTGTGCAAAGAAATGAAGATTTTATGTGCATAAATATGTAAAACACAAATATTTCGCTTTTTCTTCTCTAGGGCCCTGATAATTCGGATTTCTGCCATGTAAGGGCCCATTCAAATGATTCGTAGATCTCTAATTAAGGGCGGAAGAATCTTATCTATTTCATCGTAGCCAATGGCGGTTGTGGACAGTAATCTATAGCGATTGTGGAATACTTAATGGTTCTTCTTCGTAAACAAACGAGATAATTAAAAGTAACTTGAGAGCTAGTTGAATACTTTTTGAAATCAAAAGCAAGAGAAGGTAAAAATAAAAAGAAGGACAAATGACTGGACTAAAAAGTGTGCAAAGAAATAAAGAATTTATGTGCATAAACTGTATAAAATACAAATATTCTGCTTTTTCTTCTCTAATGTCCTGATAATTCGGATTTGTGCCATGACGGACCCATTAAAGTGACTCCTAGATCTCTAATTAAGGGCGAAAGCATCTTATCTATTTCATCATTTCATCATAACCAATAGCGTTTGTGGACAGTAATCTATAGTGGTTGTGGAGTACTTAATGGTACTTCTTCATAAACAAACGAGCAAATTAAAAGTAACTTGAGAGCTTGTTGAATACTTTTTGGAATCAAAAGCAAGAGAAGATAAAAATAAAGAGAAGGACAAATGATTGGACTAAAAAGTGTGCAAAGAAATGAAGATTTTATGTGGATAAATATGTAAAACACAAATATTTCGCTTTTTCTTCTCTAGGGCCCTGATAATTCGGATTTCTGCCATGTAAGGGCCCATTCAAATGATTCGTAGATCTCTAATTAAGGGCGGAAGAATCTTATCTATTTCATCGTAGCCAATGGCAGTTGTGGGCAGTAATCTATAGCGATTGTGGAATACTAAATGGTTCTTATTCATAAACAAACGAGATAATTAAAAGTAACTTGAGAGCTTGTTAAATACTCTTTGAAATCGAAAGCAAGAGAAGGTAAAAATAAAAAGAAGGACAAATGACTGGACAAAAAAGTGTGCAAAAAAATAAAGATTTTATGTGCTTAAACTGTATAAAATACAAATATTCTGCTTTTTCTTCTCTAATGTCTTGATAATTTGGATTTGTGCCATGTAAGGACCCATTAAAGTGACTCCTAGATCTATATTTAAGGGCGAAAGAATCTTATAATTTCATCATAACCAATGGCGGTTGTGGACAGTAATCTATAGCGATTGTGGAATACTTAATGGTTCTTCTTCATAAACAAACGAGATAATTAAAAGTAACTTGAGAGCTTGTTAAATACTTTTTGAAATCGAAAGCAAGAGAAGGTAAAAATAAAAAGAAGGACAAATGACTGGATAAAAAAGTGTGCAAAAAAAAAAAAATTATGTGCTTAAACTGTATAAAATACAAATATTCTGCTTTTTCTTCTCTAATGTCTTGATAATTCGGATTTGTGCCATGTAAGGACCCATNCTGGACTAAAAAGTGTGCAAAGAAATAAAGATTTTATGTGCTTAAACTGTATAAAATACAAATATTCTGCTTTTTCTTCTCTAGTGTCCTGATAATTCGGATTTGTGCCATGTACGGACCCATTAAAGTGACTCCTAGAACTCTAATTAAGGGAGAAAGCATCTTATCTATTTCATCATTTCATCATAACCAATGGCGTTTGTGGACAGTAATCTATAGTGGTTGTGGAGTACTTAATGGTTCTTCTTCATAAACAAACGAGCAAATTAAAAGTAACTTGAGAGCTTCTTGAATACTTTTTGGAATCAAAAGCAAGAGAAGATAAAAATAAAGAGAAGGACAAATGATTGGACTAAAAAGTGTGCAAAGAAATGAAGATTTTATGTGGTTAAATATGTAAAACACAAATATTTCGCTTTTTCTTCTCTAGGGACCTGATAATTCGGATTTCTGCCATGTAAGGGCCCATTCAAGTGATTCGTAGATCTCTAATTAAGTGCGGAAGAATCTTATCTATTTCATAGTAGCCAATGGCGTTTGTGGACAGTAATCTATAGTGGTTGTGGAGTACTTAATGGTACTTCTTCATAAACAAACGAGCAAATTAAAAGTAACTTGAGAGCTTGTTGAATACTTTTTGAAATCGAAAGCAAGAGAAGGTAAAAATAAAAAGAAGGACAAATGACTGGACAAAAAAGTGTGCAAACAAATAAAGATTTTATGTGCTTAAACTGTATAAAATACAAATATTCTACTTTTTCTTCTCTAATGTCCTGATAATTCGGATTTGTGCCTTGTACGGACCCATTAAAGTGACTCCTAGATCTCTAATTAAGGGCGAAAGCATCTTATCTATTTCATCACTTCATCATAACCAATGGCGTTTGTGGACAGTAATCTATAGTGGTTGTGGAGTACTTAATGGTACTTCTTCATAAACAAACGAGCAAATTAAAAGTAACTTGAGAACTTGTTGAATACTTTTTGGATTCAAAAGCAAGAGAAGATAAAAATAAAGAGAAGGACAAATGATTGGACTAAAAAGTGTGCAAAGAAATGAAGATTTTATGTGCTTAAATATGTAAAACACAAATATTTCGCTTTTTCCTCTCTAGGGCCCTGATAATTCGGATTTCTGCCTTGTAAGGGCCCATTCAAGTGATTCGTAGATCTCTATTTAAGTGCGGAAGAATCTTATCTATTTCATCGTAGCCAATGGCGGTTGTGACAGTAATCAATTGTGGTTGTGGAATACTTAATGGTTCTTCTTCGTAAACAAACGAGATAATTAAAAGTAACTTGAGAGCTAGTTGAATACTTTTTGAAATCAAAAGCAAGAGAAGGTAAAAATAAAAAGAAGGACAAATGACTGGACTAAAAAGTGTGCAAAGAAATAAAGAATTTATGTGCATAAACTGTATAAAATACAAATATTCTGCTTTTTCTTCTCTAATGTCCTGATAATTCGGATTTGTGCCATGTACGGACCCATTAAAGTGACTCCTAGATCTCTAATTAAGGGCGAAAGCATCTTATCTATTTCATCATTTCATCATAACCAATAGCGTTTGTGGACAGTAATCTATAGTGGTTGTGGAGTACTTAATGGTACTTCTTCATAAACAAACGAGCAAATTAAAAGTAACTTGAGAGCTTGTTGAATACTTTTTGGAATCAAAAGCAAGAGAAGATAAAAATAAAGAGAAGGACAAATGATTGGACTAAAAAGTGTGCAAAGAAATGAAGATTTTATGTGCATAAATATGTAAAACACAAATATTTCGCTTTTTCTTCTCTAGGGCCCTGATAATTCGGATTTCTGCCATGTAAGGGCCCATTCAAATGATTTGCAGATCTCTAATTAAGGGCGGAAGAATCTTATCTATTTTATCGTAGCCAATGGCGGTTGTGGGCAGTAATCTATAGCGATTGTGAAATACTTAATGGTTCTTCTTCATAAACAAACGAGATAATTAAAAGTAACTTGAGAGCTTGTTAAATACTTTTTTATATCGAAAGCAAGAGAAGGTAAAAAAAAAGAAGAAGGACAAATGACTGGACAAAAAAGTGTGCAAAGAAATAAAGATTTTATGTGCTTAAACTGTATAAAATACAAATATTCTACTTTTTCTTCTCTAATGTCTTGATAATTTGGATTTGTGCCATGTAAGGACCCATTAAAGTGACTCCTAGATCTATATTTAAGGGCGAAAGAATCTTATAATTTCATCATAACCAATGGCGGTTGTGGACAGTAATCTATAGTGGTTGTGGAGTACTTAATTGTTCTTCTTCGTAAACAAATGAGCAAATTAAAAGTGACTTGAGATCTTGTTGAATGCTTTTTGGAATCAAAAGCAAGGGAAGGTAAAATAAAGAGAAGGACAAATGACTTGACTAAAAAGTGTGCAAAGAAATGAAGATTTTATGTGCTTAAATATGTAAAACACAAATATTTCGCTTTTTCTTCTCTAGGGCCCTGATAATTCGGATTTCTGCCTTGTAAGGGCCCATTCAAATGATTCGTAGATCTCTAATTAAGGGCGGAAGAATCTTATCTATTTTATCGTAGCCAATGGCGGTTGTGGGCAGTAATCTATAGCGATTGTGAAATACTTAATGGTTCTTCTTCATAAACAAACGAGATAATTAAAAGTAACTTGAGAGCTTGTTAAATACTTTTTTATATCGAAAGCAAGAGAAGGTAAAAAAAAAGAAGAAGGACAAATGACTGGACAAAAAAGTGTGCAAAGAAATAAAGATTTTATGTGCTTAAACTGTATAAAATACAAATATTCTACTTTTTCTTCTCTAATGTCTTGATAATTCGGATTTGTGCCATGTAAGGACCCATTAAAGTGACTCCTAGATCTATATTTAAGGGCGAAAGAATCTTATTATTTCATCATAACCAATGGCGGTTGTGGACAGTAATCTATAGTGGTTGTGGAGTACTTAATGATTTTTCTTCGTAAACAAACGAGCAATTAAAAGTGACTTGAGATCTTGTTGAATACTTTTTGGAATCAAAAGCAAGAGAAGATAAAAATAAAGAAAAGGACAAATGATTGTACTAAAAAGTGTGCAAAGAAATGAAGATTTTATGTGCTTAAAATATATAAAACACAAATATTTCGCTTTTTCTTCTCTAGGGCCCTGATAATTCAGATTTCTGCCACGTAAGGGCCCATTCAAGTGATTCTTAGATCTGTAATTAAAGGCAGAAGAATCTTATCTATTTAATCGTAGCCAATGGCGGTTGTGGACAGTAATCTATAGTGCTTGTGGAATACTTAATGGTTCTTCTTCATGAACAAACGAGATAATTAAAAGTAACTTGAGAGCTTGTTGAATACTTTTTGAAATCAAAAGCAAGAGAAGGTACAAATAAAAAGAAGGACAAATGACTGGACTAAAAAGTGTGCAAAGAAATAAAGATTTTATGTGCTTAAACTGTATAAAATACAAATATTCTGCTTTTTCTTCTCTAATGTCTTGATAATTCGGATTTGTGCCATGTACGGACCCATTAAAGTGACTCCTAGATCTCTAATTAAGGGCGAAAGCATCTTATCTATTTCATCATTTCATCATAACCAATGGCGTTTGTGGACAGTAATCTATAGTGGTTGTGGAGTACTTAATGGTACTTCTTCATAAACAAACGAGCAAACTAAAAGTAACTTGAGAGCTTGTTGAATACTTTTTGGAATCAAAAGCAAGAGAAGATAAAAATAAAGAGAAGGACAAATGATTGTACTAAAAAGTGTGCAAAGAAATGAAGATTTTATGTGGTTAAATATATAAAACACAAATATTTCGCTTTTTCTTCTCTAGGGCCCTGATAATTCGGATTTCTGCCATGTAAGGGCCCATTCAAGTGATTCGTAGATCTCTAATTAAGTGCGGAAGAATCTTATCTATTTCATCGTAGCCAATGGCGGTTGTAACAGTAATCAATTGTGGTTGTGGAATACTTAATGGTTCTTCTTCGTAAACAAACGAGATAATTAAAAGTAACTTGAGAGCTAGTTTAATACTTTTTGAAATCAAAAGCAAGAGAAGGTAAAAATAAAAAGGACAAATGACTGGACTAAAAAGTGTGCAAAGAAATAAAGATTTTATGTGCTTAAACTGTATAAAATACAAATATTCTGCTTTTTCTTCTCTAATGTTCTCATAACTCGGATTTGTGCCATGTAAGGACCCATTAAAGTGACTCCTAGATCTCTAATTAAGGGCGAAAGAATCTTATTATTTCATCATAACCAATGGCGGTTGTGGACAGTAATCTATAGTGGTTGTGGAGTACTTAATGATTTTTCTTCGTAAACAAATGAGCAATTAAAAGTGACTTGAGATCTTGTTGAATGCTTTTTGGAATCAAAAGCAAGAGAAGGTAAAAATAAAGAACAGGACAAATGACTTGACTAAAAAGTGTGCAAACAAATAAAGATTTTATGTGCTTAAAATATATAAAACACAAATATTTCGCATTTTCTTCTCTAGGGCCCTGATAATTCGGATTTCTGCCACGTAAGGGCCCATTCAAGTGATTCTTAGATCTGTAATTAAGGGCAGAAGAATCTTATCTATTTCATCGTAGCCAATGGCGGTTGTGGACAGTAATCTATAGTGGTTGTGGAATACTTAATGGTTCTTCTTCATAAACAAACGAGATAATTAAAAGTAACTTGAGAGCTTGTTGAATACTTTTTGAAATCAAAAGCAAGAGAAGGTACAAATAAAAGGAAGGACAAATGACTAGACTAAAAAGTGTGCGAACAAATAAAGATTTTATGTGCTTAAACTGTATAAAATACAAATATTCTATTTTTTCTTCTCTAATGTCCTGATAATTCGTATTTGTGCCATGTAAGGACCCATTACTCCTAGATCTCTAATTAAGGGCGAAAGAATCGTATCTATTTCATCATTTCATCATAACCAATGACGTTTGAGGACAGTTATCTATAGTGGTTGTGGAGTACTTAATGGTTCTTCTTCGTAAACAAATGAGCAAATTAAAAGTGACTTGTTAAATGATTTTTGGAATCAAAAGCAAGAGAAGGTAAAATAAAGAGAAGGACAAATGACTTGACCAAAAAGGATGCAAACAAATAAAGATTTTATGTGCTTAAAATATATAAAACACAAATATATCGCTCTTTCTTCTCTAGGGCCCTGATAATTCGGATTTTTGCCTTGTAAGGGCCCATTCAAGTGATTCGTAGATCTCTAAATAAGTGCGGAAGAATCTTATCTATTTCGTCGTAGCCTAAGGCGGTTGTGGACAGTAATCTATAGTGGTTGTGGAATACTTAATGGTTCTTCTTCATCAACAAACGAGATAATTAAAAGTAACTTGAGAGCTTGTTGAATACTTTTTGAAATCAAAAGCAAGAGAAGGTACAAATAAAAGGAAGGACAAATGACTGGACTAAAAAGTGTGCGAACAAATAAAGATTTTATGTGCTTATACTGTATAAAATACAAATATTCTATTTTTTCTTCTCTAATGTCCTGATAATTCGTATTTGTGCCATGTAAGGACCCATTAAAGTGACTCCTAGATCTCCAATTAAGGGCGAAAGAATCGTATCTATTTCATCATTTCATCATAACCAATGGCGTTTGAGGACAGTTATATATAGTGGTTGTGGAGTACTTAATGGTTCTTCTTCGTAAACAAATGAGCAAATTAAAAGTGACTTGAGATCTTGTTGAATGACTTTTGGAATCAAAAGCAAGAGAAGGTAAAATAAAGAGAAGGACAAATGACTTGACCAAAAAGTGTGCAAACAAATAAAGATTTTATGTGCTTAAAATATATAAAACACAAATATTTCGCTTTTTCTTCTCTAGGGCCCTGATAATTCGGATTTCTGCCTTGTAAGGGCCCATTCAAGTGATTCGTAGATCTCTAATTAAGTGCGGAAGAATCTTATCTATTTCATCGTAGCCTAAGGCGGTTGTGGACAGTAATCTATAGTGGTTGTGGAATACTTAATGGTTCTTCTTCATGAACAAACGAGATAATTAAAAGTAACTTGAGAGCTTGTTGAATACTTTTTGAAATCAAAAGCAAGAGAAGGTACAAATAAAAAGGACAAATGACTGGACTAAAAAGTGTGCAAAGAAATAAAGATTTTATGTGCTTAAACTGTATAAAATACAAATATTCTGCTTTTTCTTCTCTAGTGTCCTGATAATTCGGATTTGTGCCATGTACGGACCCATTAAAGTGACTCCTAGAACTCTAATTAAGGGAGAAAGCATCTTATCTATTTCATCATTTCATCATAACCAATGGCGTTTGTGGACAGTAATCTATAGTGGTTGTGGAGTACTTAATGGTTCTTCTTCATAAACAAACGAGCAAATTAAAAGTAACTTGAGAGCTTCTTGAATACTTTTTGGAATCAAAAGCAAGAGAAGATAAAAATAAAGAGAAGGACAAATGATTGGACTAAAAAGTGTGCAAAGAAATGAAGATTTTATGTGGTTAAATATGTAAAACACAAATATTTCGCTTTTTCTTCTCTAGGGACCTGATAATTCGGATTTCTGCCATGTAAGGGCCCATTCAAGTGATTCGTAGATCTCTAATTAAGTGCGGAAGAATCTTATCTATTTCATAGTAGCCAATGGCGGTTGTGGACAGTAATCTATAGCGATTGTGGAATACTTAATGGTTCTTCTTCATAAACAAACGAGATAATTAAAAGTAACTTGAGAGCTTGTTAAATACTTTTTGAAATCGAAAGCAAGAGAAGGTAAAAATAAAAAGAAGGACAAATGACTGGATAAAAAAGTGTGCAAAGAAATAAAGATTTTATGTGCTTAAACTGTATAAAATACAAATATT
>MCJB01004936.1:0-26755 GCA_002018475.1 Nicotiana obtusifolia
ATCCTCGAGCGTCTGAATAGTACGTTCGGCCTGTCCGTCTGTCTGTGGATGGAAAGCTGTGCTAAGACTAATATGAGTACCCAACCCTTCTTGGAACGATCTCCAGAAATTGGCTGTAAACTGCGCACCTCTGTCAGATATGATAGAAATTGGAACTCCATGTAATCGAACTACCTCTTTGATATACAATCTGGCATAATCTTCAGCTGCGTACGCAGTTTTGACAGGCAAAAAGTGGGCTGATTTTGTAAGCCTGTCCACAATAACCCAGATGGAATCGAACTTCCGACGAGAACTGGGCAACCCTGTAATAAAGTCCATATTAATAGCTTCCCTCTTCCATGTTGGGATCTCAATATTCTGAAGCAATCCACCAGGTTTCTGGTGTTCAACCTTAACCTACTGACAATTCGGACAATGAGCCACAAATGTAGCAATGTCATTCTTCATGCCATTCCACCAATATAACTGACGAAGGTCGTGGTACATCTTAGTGGAACCGGGATGAACCGAATATTGAGATTGTGAATCTCCGTCATAATTTGCTTGCGAAGTTCCCCAACATTAGGTACACACCATCGACCTTTGTATTTAAGAACTCCGTCATCTGATATCTCGAACAATTGCTTTTTCTGAGAAGAGATGCCTTCCTTGATCTTAACCAATTCGGGATCTTCAAACTGTCGTGCTTTCACTCAGCTACTAGCGATGACTCCGCAGCTTTCTGAACCACAACACCCTCGTCACCTGTGTCAAGTAACCGCACACTCAGACTAGACAATCGATATAGATCTTTGGTCATCTCTAGCTTTTCTTCTTCTCAAAATCTACACAACATCACATCAACAACGGGGACTGTAATCTCAGAAAGAGGACCCATGGACAGTTGTGGAGGTGAGAAACCATACAAACTTTATAAGGGCTGCACTGCAGACTGCTATGAAAATTGGTGTTGTACCACCATTATGCTAAATACAACTGATTCTTCCATTGAGTAGGTCTATGGCTAGTCATGCACCTTAAGTAATTTTGAATGCATTTGTCCACCCTCTCAGTTTGACCATCAGTCTGAGGGTGGTATACTGAGCTGTATAGTAGTTAAGTTCCCTTCATTTCAAACAAGGCTTGCCAAAAGTTGTTGAGAAAAATTCTGTCTTTATTTGAGAAAATGGACTCAGGAGTATCATGTAAAGTGTGGACTCTCTTCCAAAACTTATTGGCTACATCAACAACAGTAAATGGATGTGCTAAGGCCATAATGTGAGCAGATTTAGTCATTCAGTCCACTACCACAAAAATGACATTTTTACCTTTAGACTTAGGTAATCTTTCAATGAAATCCATAGAGATGTGTCGCCAAGCTTCACCAGGAATGGAAAGTGGCTGCAACAGCCCTGAGTAGGATACATTTTCATCTTTACAGCTTGTTTGGATGATTGTTATGTGTATAATATTGTATTGTATTGTATTGTACTGTATCGTTTTGATAAATACAATGTTTGGAACAATGAAGAAAAAACTTGCAATATTATAAAGAAAAAATAAGGTATGAGGTAGAATTATATATAAAAAGGTAGGTTAAAAGATAAAATAAAATTATTTAATAATAAGGAAGCGCAAGATGAGAGGAAAAAATAAGGTAACGACGCGACCATACCAAATTGGTCGTTCCATGAAGTGGCATTTTTCATCGTTACCTAAAGACGGATTTAACGATACGATACAATTAAATTTAGGTAACAATCAAAACAAATATCGTATTTAAAATAACAATACAATACAACAGGTAACAACCATCCAAACAAGCTGTTATTCTTTTGACAAGTATCACATTCAGTCACATATTGGATGACCATCTGTTTCATAAGAGGCCAGAGATTAACTGGGCCAATCTCTTAAAGGTCCCTAGCTGTCCTGAATGCCCTCCTACTGACGAATCATGGAGGATCTTTCATGAAGATCTTAATCAGTTGTTGCCTGAGAGTGCCAGTGGCCCCAATGAATCTTGCCCTTTCTCCTCAAGACTCCAGAAGTATACTGCCAGATCTGTGGCCCTTGAAGATAAACTGTGAGTTGTGCAATCAACTCATCAGCTAGTGTCATCCTCTTCATAGCTTGCACCAATTTCTTGCACCCAAGTTGGCACAGTCGTGCTGATCGCAGTAAGTGTTGCGTGGGATCAACTTCAGCAGACAAGGTCTCAAACTATCTAGAAAGTGCATCAGCCACTCTGTTCTCTGCCCCTCTTTTGTACTGGACTTCATAGTCTAAGCCTAAGAACTTAGTCAACCCCTTCTGTTGAATGGCTGAGGTAACCTTCTGTTCTAACAAGTATTTCAGACTATGGTGATCAGTCCTTACCAGAATATGCTTATATTGAAGGTAGTGTCTCCATTTATCTACGGCATTGATTAAGGCCATATATTCCTTCTTATAGATAGAATTATCCCTATGCCTTAGAGCTAGCACCTTGCTAGAATAAGCTACTGGTCTTCCATTTTGCATCAGTACAACTCCAATGCCTGAATGGCATGCATCAATCTCAACCACAAAAGGTTGAGTGTAGTCAGGTACAGCTAATACTGGGGTCGTGGACATGACTCTTTTAAGAGCTGTAAAAGCTTGATCAGCTTCTTCAATCCACCTGAACCCTTCCTTCTTCAAGAGATCTGTTAATTGTCTGCAAATCGCACCATAATTGGCCACATAGTTTCTGTAATAGCCAGTCAGTCCCAAAATCCCCTAAGTGCCTTGATTGTGGTGGACTTAGGCCAGTTCACCATGGCCTGTACCTTGCTAGGATCAGTAGCCACACCCTGAGCAGTAATGACATGCCCAAGGTATTCAACTTGTGATTGTCCAAATGAGCACTTAGTCCTCTTTGCCTAAAGGGTATTCTTCTTCAATGTCTCAAATACAATGGATAAATAGTTTATATGATCTGCTAAGTACTGACTATACACCAAAATATCTTCAAAGAAAACTAACACAAATTTTCTTAGAAAAAGTAAAAAAAACCTGATTCATTAAGGCCTCGAAGGTAGCAGGGGCATTTGTAAGCCCAAATAGCATCACCCTGAATTCATAGTGCCCTAAGTGAGTTCCGAAGGCAGTTTTGAACACATCTTCTACCATCATTTGATTTGATGGTACCCTACTCCGAGGTCCACCTTGGAAAAGATTATTGAACTATGCAATTCATCTAAGAGATCTTCTACAATGGGTATAGGGTACTTATCCTTGATAGTAATGTCATTTAACCCCCTGTAGTCTACACAAAAATTCCATGTGCCATCTTTTTTCTTTACCAATAAGGCTGGGGAAGAAAAGAGAGATTGGCTTGGCTGAATGGTCCAACTGAGCAGCATTTCTGCTACCTGTTTCTCTAGTTCCTCCTTTTGATAGTAATTATACCTGTCTTTTCTCGGGCTAACTGGTGTAGCACCAGGTTTTAGTGGAATCTGATGATCTAATGATCTGGATGGAGGCAATGCTTTAGGGTTTGCAAAAACTTCTTTGTACCTTTCAAGCACCTCTTGTATTGGATCATCTATGTCTTCCTGTTCAGGTAGCTGGTTACACTTACCATGAACAAATGAGCCATAAGCGTTTGCCCCTTCCTCAGTAATTTTCCCATAGAACTCCCATTGATAAAGCTCAAACTGCCTGCTTCAGGTATGGCATGTAGCACAGTCTTGTTGCCCTTCCTCCCAATTGTAACACACTTCTTTTCATGATCAAACTTGGTGGGATTATACTTTTTCATCCAATCATTGCCTAACACTATCACAACCACCCAATTGTATAATTCTCAAATCTTTCTGAAAATGTTTATTTTGCATTTTCCAGCTAAAGCCTGCACACCTAGCATTGCACATGACATAATTCCCATCAGCAATAATCACCTTCATTGGGGGACTGTAAAATGACACATGTCCAGTGTCCTTCACTGCTTGCTCATTTATAAAACTATGTGTGCTTCCAGAATCAACCCAACACTGTTAGGCTCTTGTTCTTGCTAATGACCTTGACCAAACTTGAATTCACACCAGAACTGCTTCCTGCTAATGCACTGATACAAATGGCTTCCAACATCTCCTGTTGAACCTCTCCTTCAATTATTATCTCAGCTAAATAAGGATCTCCTGTTTGAGTCTCAGGCGGGTCCACTAGAGCCTCAGGGCTATCATCACTCTCCCCAACCAAACAGTTTAGTTGCCTGTTTCTACATTGGTGCCCTGTTGCATACTTCTCTCCACATCTGAAACATAGGTGATTAGTTTTCCTGTACTCATAAACTTCAGGACTCAGTCTATAAGTGCCTGTTCTATTAGCTGGCATGGTTGAAACCTTGTGAGTTGAGGCAACTCCAGTGTTCGAGTAAGGTTTTTCTTGTGGTTTTGTCCTTCTTGCTTACTACCTCAAGGGCCTTGTCTTGCATTCTAGCCTGTTCTATTGCACCATTTAAGGTGGTTGTCTTAAACAACTTAAACAAATAAAGAGCAGCCGCTTCAACCTTAGAATTCTCAACGGTTTTATACAAGTTGAAATATCGCTCGCATTTTCTAAGCTATACCTTGGTTCCTTTCCTTCAAAACTTGGCAATTCCCGCTTGGGAGGTGGAACTGTAAATCTAGCTTGCCTATTCTGTCTTGCCTCAAGCATCGGCATAGGAAGTAAACCTCCCCCACTTGGATTTGCTGGTGGTCTCTCCAAAGCAGTCAATCTGTCCAATATCAATTCCAAGCTTCCTTGAATGCCAAGCTGTGTCTGCTGCAAAGTTTGTTACTCCGTCGTCAACTCAGCTAGCACCTCCTCGTGTTAAGTAATCCTCGCAACCATAGTTTGCATCCTAGTGCCATCCACCATCGTTTAATCCACAAGTTGCAGGTTTGAGAGCTCTGATGTCCTAAATGTCAGTGAATTAGATCTGGAGGATTTGTAACTGGACATGCTGTGGAAGGATTGAGTGAGTGAAGGTAGTAAAGCCCTTGTGATTCAAGCCCTGCGCCAATCGTCTGCCCCGTACTGTGGTCCTGCATAATAAAAGAATCATCAATAAAATATATACTACAATGGAGGGCACGAGTCAAACAACTAACAGATACAAGACTAAATGGACAGCCAGAGACATAAGAACAGAATCTAGAGTGACAGAAGATGAGGGATTAGCTTGTCCAACTCCTTTTGCTTTAGTTTGGAACCCATTGGCTAAAGTAACAGTAGGAAGAGACTATGAATACATAGTGTTCGACAAAAGTAATTTATTACCAGAAATATGATCAGAAGCTTTTGAGTCCACGACCCACGGTCCAAGAGTACTAGACTGAGAAACACAAGCAAAAGAATTACCAGCAACAGGAGCATCAATCTGAGCAGCCGAGGCTACTTGTAGAGATGTTTGCTTACTTAAAGAAAATCCTTGATTACCTATTGTCTCAGTCTGAGCAACATGAGCGTTGCTGGGTGGTCGACCATGTCAAGAATAACATACTTCACGAGTGTGTCCAAGTTTATTACAATAAGAACACTTGGGTCGAGATCTCCCAAAACGACCTCCTCCGATTCTCCATCGCCTGTGATGTCCGATTTTCCATTGTCTAAGATGCGAGAATAGAGGAACTGGGTGGCGTAGCAAGACGAAGCAATCGAGAGAATAATTCATCAACTGTAGGAACAGAAGGACTAGCCAAAATTTGGTCTCTCGTGAGTCAAGGTCATTAGGCAGTGGAGCAAGTGTAAGAACTAGAAACATCTTCTGTCGTTGCTCTTTTTGTTGCTCAACACTTGCAGTGACTGGCATCAACTTCTCAAATTTCTCTGTAACTGCCTGCACTTGTCCCAAGTAAGTAGTGATATCCAATTCTTATTTCTTTAAGCTTGTCATCCAAGATATCACATCATAAAAACGAGATATATCATTAGTATATAAAGTGCGAGCCTTCTCCCAAGCTGAATAACATGTCTGGAATGGACGAAACAAAGGCATTAACTTGGAATCAATCGATCCCCATAACAAACTACATAATTCAGCATCAATTTTCTCCCAGAGTGATTTGGCCTTTTCATCTCCACCACTAGTCTTCTTGACTAGGTGATCTTGAACACCTTGACCCTTGCACCACAACTCAACAGAAGAAGCCCAGGCTAAGTAGTTTGAACTTCCCATCAAGGGTTCTGAAGTAATCATCAAACTTGAATTTCCAAAAGCCGTGTTTTTAGAACCAAAAATATCAAGCCCCAAAGACATTGTTGGACCAAATAGCACATATAATAAAGAACACTAAAAAACTCATAGGAACAGTGAAGAGAAAACACTGTATCTTGTTGGAAACTAAATAGTTGCCGGAAAATAAAAAAGTCGTAGGAATTTGATGTAACGTGGATGGATAATAGGCTCGAAATAGCCTCGCGAGCAAGCTGTCCAAAAAAACTTATGTTAGAAACTGACTGGAAAGCAGCTCACACGCTGGTGCATGAGGAGATCTCGCTGGAATTTTCTTCCCTCTGGTCGGCACGTGTGGGGTATTTTTCGGCGGGGTTTTCTGGGGTTTGGTAACCGGAGGGTGTAAGACCCTGTGGTGGTGTTGGTTTTAGCACAACACTGGAGGGAACGTAGATGACACAATAAAAGTCCTAGAAGTCGCTGGAAATTGACACACGGCGACTGTCTGGCGGAGTTTTCTTTCCCGGATGTTTCTCACCAACGCTTTGATACCACGTGAGAAGTATAGCACGGAAAACTTTTGTATTAATTATCTAAACTGTTGTACAATGCCCTGTTTATATACAGTGATTGCATAATAATAGATATCTACTCCTCGATGTGGGACATTATACATGACTAATTACTTAACAGCTGCATTTCTCAAGTCATGACATGTTCACCACTATTTAGCATGGTAGTAGAGCAGATAGAGGTTTTGCGTTCAGTCTCACCACCACACAAAAGCTAAATTATTTTAACGTGCTTGGCCCAAGAAAAAAGAATTAGCGCCGGCATATGAGGGGCGTGTTTTAGACCTAAATAAATAAATAAATGGAAGTGTCTCCCTTCTAACATTTTAACTCTTAGATGAGGTAGTTAAATGCTATTCAACAAATTTAATTTCTTTCGGAGCACAAAGATTCTTTATATCGCTTACCAAATGAGTGGAACTCATTTATGTGTGTGGGTGTGCGAGCGTTCATGGGTATTTGTCAAAATACATATATTAATTTTACCCTTCTTAGATATAATTTCAAAACTATGGTGTGACAAGATTGATACTTTCTTTCTCGACATCCAAACAGCATGGAAAACTTTACTCTCTTAGTAATGCCTCAATGAAATGAGAGTTCAAATTTCATTACTGTTCTTATTCAAAAGCTTTTTCTTGGTTCCGCTTCTGATCTGTCTTCCGATTTGCAGTGAGATTGATGAATTGCAAGGAGAATTGGGAAAACATGTGAACTTTAACCAAGCTGTATTTGATTTTGTAAGAGGATCCTACATTTTTCCGTAACAAGGATTAAATTTTCCTCCTTGACATATAGAAATCCCAAGCCGGAAAATTATTTACAGATATAGAGGGCAAGGAAGATAAAATCAATTGAGATACTGAGCTCTTTGTTTATGCTGTTATCTAACTGGTACTTTAACAGGTGGAGACCATGTCAACTGAAGCTGATAAAGTAAACAGGGCATCACAAGACCCGCTAGAAGGTGGAGAATCCAAACATCAAGAAGTTGTCGAAACTGATTTGGCCTCCATTTCGCAGCATAAAGATATCATGAAACAGTTGGTTGAAGCAAGATCCTTGATGGAAGCAATGGAACAGGAACAAGTTAAGCTAATAGAAGAGCTAGAATTCACAAGGGAAGAAAATCAAAGGCTGTCTAAGCAGCTGTGTGATACTGAAAGGGCTGGGATACAACACAGGCCTAAACCTGATAGCCATGAATCAAGAGGCTCTGTTTTTGAAAATCAGGACAGTAATGGAGATCTCTGCATGGTGGCTTTGCAAGCTAAGTTGGAGAAAATGTCCAAGGACCTTGGGGAGGCTCGCTTGCTTAATAGCCAATATCTGGAGGATCATGCATTAAAGTTGTCAGAGGAACACCAAACTGAGTTGGTGCGTGAGGAAGTTCAAACAGAAACAACTAAAACGATTCTTCATATGCAGGAAGAGATTGTTGCAATGAAGTCCGAACTACAGGTGAAATTATGCTTAATGGCTGATGAAAACATGAGTTTAAAGAACAATCTGGAAGCTAAAGAGGAAGAAATAGAGGTGCTGTGCATGGAATGGGAAAGGGCAACTTTGGAGCTAACATCCTTTCTAGTAGATGGTTCTAAGTCCCTGCGAGATGCTTCCTCCCACATAGAACATATAGCTTGCTCATTTCCTGACATCAATGCTTGCATTGGTGGACATGTTGAGAGAGCTGCTAAAATTTGTGTTGAGAAGGAAGAAACCATTCTTTTGTTAAGAAGGAGTTTGGAAGAAGCACAACGAGGCATATTGCAAATGGATGAGAAATTGAATTCTCTGAAAGGTGCAACAATGGCTTTTACTCAAGCTCAGCAGTTAGACAATGAGTCAAGCAACAAGGAAGCATTCCAGCTAGTTTCTTCTTTAGATGATCAAATAATCAGTAGGTTGGAATCTTTAGAAAAACAACTGCTGCACAAGGGGAACCACACCGCTGAAGATCATGCTACTTCATTTTCTGCAAATGATGGATCTGATAGTCTTGACAGAAACCTCACAAAAGGAGACAGTTCAAGTGGAAGTGTATTAGCATTGATAGCTAATGAAAATAATATTGAGTTGGCAAGGTTAAAGCTACTGGAGGTGGAGAATGCTGTAAATGCTCTTTGCTTTGATGCACAAAACTATCTGTCAGGCCTCCAATCAGACGCCTATAAAATGATTTGCTTGTGCAAGGAGTTCAATCAAGAATTTCTAGATCTTATCCATCAGATGAGGAATAAGTTCTATGATCTAATAGAAATTGGTAGTTCTCAGTACCATGTAGTTGGATTTCCATCAAGTGAGACCAGTAAGCTTCATGACCATAATAAACAGCAGAAACTGCTCCATCAGATTAGGTATGAACTTGTTGAAACAAACGAGAAACTGAATCACATCACAGCAAATCTTAGCAGAATTTTGAATTTGCATCTATGCCTTGATACAACTGAGGATCCAAGTGAATCAGATGGATGGACAACTGACTGTTTGGCTTCATGTTCTAATCTTTCAACTGAAAGTGTTGCTTCTGGAGAAAGGTCAAATACATCTCCCCACAGTTTTAATTCACAAAGCATACTGAAGAATTTGAATCTAGAAGGCACAACACTACTGCATTTGAGGAGGGATTTTAAAATGGCATATGGTGCTTTTGCCAAAATAAATGCTCAGTTTTATTCCGTTTTCAATGAGAAAGGAGAGGGCTCACCCCCAGTGATGTATCTCTCTGATTCAGCTGAACTTGCAAAACTGAATGACCAGCAGCCAATCAAGAATCAACAAAATGAAATAATTCAGGGTCATAAAATGATGATGCATGGAGCTGAATTTAGCTGCAACTACAGGAGAGAGGTAATACAGATGTCAAATAGTTTTTCAATAAACTTAAATTGAGTTCTGAAACTTAACATCCTTTTATCTCTTAGGTAAGAAAAGAGGTCAAATTGTTGTGGTTTTATATTTGTATTACTAGATAAAGTAGTTCCCTGCTCTCATAAGTTCTGAAAATTCACTATTGTTTTCTTGGGGTTCATTCTGAGCTTGCAGGAAGAAGCTGGTGACGAAATCACTGAAGAGAAAAACTTCTTTAAGAAGTTTGAGCAAGCCTTCTCAACCATCAAAGAAGTAGATTACACGTTAAATACTCTAGTTAAAGTGAATGAAAATGAAAAAAAAATGACTTCTATGTTGAGACAAGCAGAAGAGGAATTACTGGAGCAAAAAGCAAGCTTGGTTGAAGATGTCAAACAACTTAAGTCCTCCATTCGACAGAGAGATGAAGAAATAGGAATACTACAGGATGAGGCCTGTTGCAGCTTGCAAGAAATTTCAAATACAATGTCCTTGCTTGAAGGGTCTTTCTTGGATATGCAAAAAGATGTGGAGGAATTTTTGAAAACATTGTTTGCTGATGCTTTTAGAATGGCAGAAGAGACACTGAACCTCATTAGCAACTCAAATTTATTACTAGAAGGTATTGTTTTTGACACTATGAAGAATGGGATATCCTCTTCTATGCTATACCGTTGCGAAACTATAGATTCTATACGTGACGTGGGGAGAAGTTGCGGAAGTTGTAATATTGGCATGATAATGGATAAAGAAGAACTGGATGGAATGACAAGCTTTGGAAAAATGGAGGATAAAGAGTTGGGTTTAGACCAGATTAACAGCAAAAATGAAAATTTGGAGCTTAGAAAAGAATTGGAACGAAAAGAAGCTTTGCTGAAAGGTTTGCTATTTGACATTAGCTTATTGCAAGAATCAGCTTCTAGCAGAAAGGATATCACGGATGAAATTGAAAAGTTAATTGCAGCTTTGGATCGAGCTCAAAATGAGTTATCTACTAAAGAGCATCAACTAGATGAAATGCTCATTCAGCACAGAGCTCTTGAAAATCGGCTGAAAGAGATGGAGAGTGATCTATTTGCCTCAAAATCTGATCTTGAAGAGACTAGAAGAGAAACGGATACTTTCTCAAATCAAAACTCTGAGTTGAGAGCTCTTTTAGATGATCTTTGTCTGAAGAAGTCTCAAACAGAGGATGAGTTGGAGGAACAAAGGGAGATTGTGAAAAGCCTAGAAAGTGAAATTCTTTGGCTGACCTCCTCTGCAGAGAAACAACTGATACCATCGATGACAGATAAAGATACAGAAGATGATCTCAAGAGGGTTACTGGAGAAAAGAACCAGCTTCTTGAACAACTCCGGTTCCTGCAAGACAGGCTTGATATGGCATGTTCACTAGCTGATGAGAACGAAGCTATTGCTGTACAAGCTCGCCAGGTTTGTATTTTCTGAAGAATATTTAACCAGTTAAACTTTGATGGACATGTCCTGCACTGATGACTTACTTTTTAATTTACCAGGCATCAGAAGCCAGTAAAATGTATGCTGAACAAAAAGATGAGGAGGTTAAGATTTTAGAACACTCAGTTGAGGAACTTGACGGCACCATAAATGTACTGGAGAATAAGGTAAGCCTTTCCACATTTTAAATATGTTCAGACTTGAAAATGCTCACTGTTCATTGGCCCCTGGCAAAATCAGGAGTGGTGCAACTTTTTAATTCAAGTTGAGCTCTCCTTTAGATGTGGAATGACCTTTTAAAACAAAACAAACAATATAACATGCAAGCTTTATTCTGTTGGTTTGATGTTAAGAAATTCAAGTCCTTTAATTTATCCCCTTTTTGAGGTACATAAAATGGAAGAAGAGGTAGAAAGAGATCGCCTGATTAGAGATTCATTAGAACTGGAACTTCAAGCTCTAAGAAAAAGATTATTAATGGTTGAGAACTCTCGAAGTATGGACATGAAGAGCTCAGGTGAACTGTCCACAAAGGATCAATTTTCGAGGTCAGAAAGTTCATGTGGTTTAATTGCATACAGGATGATTTGATACATAACCATGATATGGTATATGATGTGACATTGATCAAGAAACTATATGGCAGGTTCGTGGAGGCTACTGAGGTTTATTACCGAATAGGAGATCTTGAAGAAGAAAAAGCAGAGCTAACTAAAGAGGTAGGTTTTTGTGTCACAGGTTGATTTCTTTCATTATAAGACTTTTTGTTCAGCCATATTTTCCACATAATACTTAGCTTTGGTTTATATGCTGTAGATAAAACAATACAAGGAATACATTTCAGAAATCTTGTTGCACGCCCAAGCCCAAGCATCACAGTATCAACAAAAGGTATTGTAAAGCATAGCAAGTCCATATAACCTATAGTTGTGGCAAGTAAATAACAAAATCAAGTAGCAAAACCTCTGTATCTCTAATTCGTTTCTCAGGACGAGATTTCAAAATCCACATTTTAAGCCTTGTGCTAGGGAATCCACTGAATTTACTTCAGGCATTAAAATTAATTCTGCAAAGTGAAACTTATGCTGTGGCCGAGGGTCTATTGGAAACAATCTCTCTACCCCCCAGGGTAGGGGTAAGGTCCGTGTACACACTAGCCTCTCCAGATCCCACTCGTGGGATTGTACGGAGTTGTTGTTGTTGAAACTTATGCTGTGAGTTTATACTTATGGAAAATCTTTAAATATTGTCCATACTAAAAATTTCTTTGAACTCACAGCTTTTTATGGGAAAGGAATTTATAATTACAAATGGAAAGGAAAAACCATTTACAATCTTCTAATGTAAGTTCCACGCTAGAGACTGCACAGACCACTTGGAGCTGTAGCCAAATCTCTGTGCTGTAGTTTTCTGTATGGTGATATGATGCTTATAAATAAGAGACAGTCCAGCTCTCATTTGCCATTTATGATATCAGTACAAGGAGTTGGAGGCAGTGCTGCATGGACTTGAAACTCACTCATTAAACACACTAAACGGAGGACCAACTTCAGATAAGATAGAGAAGTGCTCAAGCTCAACCAGGACAAGAGGTTCAAGCTCACCTTTCAGATGCATTTCCAGTTTGGTTCAGCATATGAATAGTGAGAAAGACCAGGAACTGTCAGCAGCTAAATTTCACATAGAAGAGCTAGAGGTGTTACAGGCTAAAAAACAGAAGGAGGTATGTACTTTTATATAATAAAGTTTTTCATGCAGGAGTCGTATTTTAGACATGGTAGCTGCAGAAAGCTAATGCCTTTGCTCGTGGAGTGGTTCCTAAAGATGATACTTTAGCAACTTTTGGGATATTGTAAATTTAGTAATCCACATCAACCTTCATTCTGAGATGTTACCACGAAATCATATAAAAGCATGAATAACAATAGCTTTTAACTGCTCAGTTCAAATCTCATCAGTAACACTAAGTGTTCTCATTTCCTTAAGCCTTGGTGTGCAAAGTTACTTGGTACTTGTACTGGTGGGAGGTAGCATGAACCAGGTGGATTCCTAAGGTGCATCAAGATTAAACCAGACACCACCGTTAATGAAAAAGAACTACCATTTTACTGCTAAGCTCTACAAAAAAAATGGGGAATTCTGTCACTTTACATATTTTATATGTTGCTCCTCCTTAATAGGAGTAAAGGCTAGTGATATATATTTAAGAACATGTGAAGTATATTAGCAAAGATCTAATAAAGGCAATATATCACGACCTTGTTCCATTCCATGAACTGAAGCAATCTAAATAGGTAGCACAATTTAAGACCAAATCACAAGTGTACATGACTTAAGTGGCAAATATGCAATTGTATCTCATCGCCTGTTGATATATCTACTTCTCATTTCAGAAAACCAACAAAGTTACTCTTGGTTATTGTCTCAACAGTGCTATAACTACCCGTTCAGCTTATGCACTTCCAAGTTTCAAATAGCTCCTGCCACTTTTATATTATAACTAGTTTCTAGGCACGCATGTTGTGCTTGTACCTCACATTATTGGGTACCAATATAAAATAGTTTTAAAGATATGTTTGAGTTATAAAATTAAAGTCGATAAAAGAAAAAATGCAAGTTTGTTAATCATATTTAGCCAACTCAATAGAGCAAGAACCCTGATTTATAGAAATCTTCAAATCTTTATTGGAAATTCGCTGTACTTGCTTTACAACTCCAAACAAGCATGCACATTCTAAGAAGATGGAGAAATATCTTTAACATGAGGAATCACAATTAAAACATGAAAAAATATCTCTAAGCTTCTTTGCAGTGAAAATATATGGCGTTTAACATGACCATGCTTATCTTTGATCTTGGAATAATGATGCAAATAAAAATAAATGTAAAAAATAAATCAACAATTTAAAAATATCACAAAAGTAAAAGAAAAGGACGAAGATGTTATGTGGAACATCAATACATCAAATATTGATCTCAAGTAAAAATAAACAAAGACATAAGCTGAGAGTGGTCCGCAAAAGAGGAAAAAGGAAAGTAAGGACAAAAAACAGAAAAAATAGCTTTGCTGTTACACAAATTGAATCCATGAGATCTCATCATAAGAATATTTTAGTCAAAAGAAATAAAAAGGAAATTACTAATAAGTCATAAAAACATCAAGCATAAGCGTGAAATTATCTTCTTCATTACCATGCTTCCGAAATGTACATGGCATAGTATGTCTAATTTCCCATGCCATGATACTCAATGTATTATAGAAAGTTCATCTAAAAATATCATTGCAAAACTAATGGGAGTAAATGAATTCTCAGGAAAGGGAATTATAAAGCCACAAAAGTTGATCCAAACAATTCTTTGACTTTTTATCTCCCATTCATTCCAAATGTAACCTCCTCCGCCCATTCAGTCGTCCTATACTTGAATGAAAGATGGAACTTTTAATTGCCACATTAATATTTCATGATCTTTAGTTGTGAATTCACACCATTTGTTTTTTTTTTTTTTTGACAAAGAACACCATATACATTGAACATATTTTAATGCCAACATAAGTTTTCCTACCACTCCAAGTAAGACTTTATAATCCAACATCAAATATCTGAAATTAAAAAGTTCGTATAGAGGAATAGAAAGGAGGGAGAAAGAGGTGTAAAGCATTTAATGAGAGATATTTTAGAGGGTAAGTTAAGAGGGTGATGTGGTCATTCAATTTCTGAAGGATATTTTAATAAAATAACTTCAACTAAAAGTCCTCGCATTTACAATATAGTATGATTTGATATGATTATTCTTTCTGCACATATTTATGACTGTATCTGTTGTCAGATTTGTATGCTGAACAGTAGACTTGCTGCAACAGAAAACATGACACATGATGTAATTCGGGATTTGCTTGGTGTCAAGCTGGACATGACTAGTTATGCAGTAAGTTCCCAACTAAAACCTCTTTATTTTCTTGTGTATTTCTGCTTCCGAGTTTTAAAGGACTTTTTTCCTTTATGTTCTAGAATTTGATAAAGCAGTATCAACTGCAAAAATTTGTAGAGGAGGCTCATCAACAATCAGAAGAGCGCATTGCAATGGTATGCTTAATAGGAAACAAATACTTATTTTCATTGTGAGCCTTACACTGGTTTATGTTATTACAGGATAGACAACTTTCAGATCTAAGGAGACAAATTGATGATCTAGTTGAAGAAAGAGAGAGGTAAGTTACTTTGTCTTCCTCATTCTTAAATTTAACCGGTACTGAGTAGACAAGGAATGATATGTCATATTAGTAGTATGATTGACAGTGGAGTGTCGTATTGAATGAGAGACCAATCAATTATATAGTGTTTCTCCTGAAGTTACTCAAAGTATCATTCAAGTTCTTCCAGAAAGTGCGTAGGATTGATAAATCTTCTAGTACTTGAGAATAACCAGTATAATATTCTACTTAGATTCTGGTTGTAGGATGCTGTATGATGGATTCTGACTATTTACCAATTTTTAGATACATTTTGGAAGTGAAACAAAGTGAGGCAGACGTGTTATCATCCCAGATGTGCATAGAACAGTTACGAGAACGTGATCAGTTGCTGACTGCTCAAAATGAAATGCTGACAGTATGAACTTTTCTTCTCTTGCCCATATTAGGAGATAACTGTTATACTGGTGCATTAGTTAACAATGATATTGCTGTTCCATTTCCCACCCTGTGTTCACAGATGGATAGAACCAACTTACAGAGAAAAATTGTGGAACTGGATGATATGGTTAAAAGGCTCTTGGGAAGACAGACTCAAATGGGTGCCTTGGCAAGATTGAAAGAAATTGATCTTAGCCAAAGGCTGGGTCGTCCTCAGAAGTTTTTAGGAGCAAGGGACAAACTTTCTCTGGCTCATGAGGCGGATGACCTTGGTACACGTGACAACCTGAATGGTTGTGGTAAGGAAACAAAATTCAGGTGAGCTCAATATAGGTTTGGCATGCGGGAGTCTCTGCAATACAGCTCCTATGTATTACAAGGATAAACAACTGCCAAGCAAAGAGAGCAAAAAGCCTAAACTTATCCAATCACAGGCAGTCTGCTCAGAATCAAGTTTTTTAAGTTCACAAAAGCAAATATCACTAATAGAAATTCGGAGCTGCAGATAATGGTATAATGTGCATATAATTGTTAGTATTATTTTGTTGGAAGGTAATTATCAGTTGTATCATATACTATATGTATTTTTTTCTTAGGTCGGGGTGATATTGGCTTGTTGAGTGACTTTGAGTCCATAGGAAAGTCGTGACCAACCTCCTTCCTGAACAGCCGGAATTGGGACACAACGTGTGTTTATTGTCAGCACAAATTCTAAATGTTTGTTATTCTTTCAGTAATTACATATCAAAGGCAATCCATGCCGATACGAACTACTTCAGAATTGAAGTGTTTACTACATACGACCAGATCCCCATCTCTATTTTACAGCAAGTTGTACATTTTTTTTTTTTTTATATAAATAATAAAAGTATTGTCCAACTCTATAAGCTACTGAATCCATTACATGCGTGAATTTGAAAGAAGCACATGAACTACACAGAGGAGTATCCCTTGGACGAAACCTGAATTATCTAGAGCATATTCAGGCCCTCATTCACCACACATTCACAAAAGGTGTTACAGATGGTTGCCGACCCTTTTATTATGCTGGTAGTGACAGTTGAGGGGGACTGCGCTATAATTGATTATCCAATTGAACCTGAGGTACTGCATTTTTTGATCGAGTAAAAGAGCAGCACGTCCTCAATACACTATTGAGAATGGCTCGATGTGACAAAAAAATATTTGCATAAATCCGTGAAATAACTATTGCTGTTTGGATTTCTACGGACTTATAATATCAACGTAACGATGATTGATCACTTTGAGTTTTAGCATTTTGTTCGGTGGTTTGAGACTGAGTAGCTTCATAAGATGTACTATGACCTGTGTGTATGGTTGGTTTTGATGTTGATGGATTCAGGATTGTTTCATGGAGTGATTCTTAATTTGCAAGCTTTAAATTGAAAGAATTTATCAAGGTTTGACTTTAAGTAAACAATCTCGGAAATGAGATTTGAAGAATTCAATAGGTTCGTATGGTCATTTTAGATTTGGGTGTGTGTTCGGATTTGGATTTAGATGTTCCTAGAAGGTTTTGGCTCTATTAAGCGGAAGTTTGCAATTTGAATAATTTGAGAGTTTATAGGTTTGATCGGGAGTTGATTTTGGTGTTATTGGACTCTTATTTAATTTTGAGACTTATGTGCAAATTTTGGTTGTGATCCGAAATGTCTAAGTGTGATTCAGACGCGTTTGGCGAAGTTGGAATGTTGGAAAGTTTAAGAGGTGGATTTTGATCGCCGATTCGTCGTTTTTATGTTATTTGTGGTGTTTTGAGCCTTTAAGTAAGTTAGGATAATATAATTGGACTTGTTGGTGCGGTTGGACGGGGTCCCCAGGGGCTAGGGTGTATTTCGGATTGGTTCCAGACCATTTTGCAGTGTTTGGCATTTTTGGTTGTGGTTTATCGCACTTGCGGATTTTGGTGCGTATGTGTGAAGTCGCATATGCGTGAGGTTTGTTGCATCTGCAAAATTGGCTTGACTTGGAGGCTTGTCGCGTCTACGGAGGCTGGAACGCAGGTGCGTTATCGCACTTGTGATGACACGATCGCACTTGCGATTTTCGCTATTATGCTGTGGTCGCTTTTGCGAGGTGTGTTGCGCAGACGTACCGCCACTTTTGTGAATATGTTGTTAGCACCTGCGAGGTGTGGTCTAGTGTTGGGAGCTCGCAGAAGCGAGCATGTGATAGCAGATATGGTGCTCGTAGACGCGGTAGAGTGGGCGCAGAAGCTAAGACCCTGGCAACATGTTATATTTTGAGGGTTTGTTCATTCTTTATTATTTTGAGTTTTGGAGCTCGGTAAGAGATGATTTTGGAGGAGATTTTTACTACTACTTTGTGGGTAAGTAATTTTCACTTAGATTTGATTATATATCTTGTTTTCCCATGGATTTATATATTTTAAACATGTAATTTTGAAGGAAAATTTGGGATTTTTGCCTACATTTTAAGAGAATGTATGTTGGGAATTTGAGTATCGATTTGGACTCGATTTTAGAATCTAATCACATATTAGATTCGACAGGTTATGGGTCATCGAGATTTAGTTTTGGTTTCGAATTTTGGGTACGCGAGTCCGGGTTGGCTTCTGTTGACTTTTTGGAAATTCTTCAAAAATTGAAGCCTAATTTATTGAGATTGCTTCCTATAGCATTATTTGACTTCCTTGGTTGATGATTGACTTGGATTTGCGTGATTGGAGGGCTAGAGCAAGGTTTTTACGCGGTTTGAGGTTGAAGGCTAGTTTGGATGAGGTAAGTATCTTGCCTAATTTTATTGAGGGAATAACCCTTAGTATATGACCTTATTTGTCTAATTGAAATGTGTGAGAAGCGGTGTAATAAGAGGTGACGAACTTATATACAGGTGTTGTGTGTGATTCATGACTGGAGTATTCTTTAGGCTATACCATGCCTTGTTTTGGATGATTTTGTTCCAGCTATCTTGCTTATTACGTGAACGGCTTGAAACATGCAACAGATCAGATGGAGGTGTTGATTTCCTGTTTGAATATGATAATTGCTATTGTAAGGCATATCCGCTCATCTGAGCTATAGTTGTACACTTCGCACACGCATACATCATAACACACTATTTTGTCAGAACATGAGTGTGATTTGATATTCGTTGTTGTATACATATATTATGTATATGCTTTCTGTGTGATGGACTGGATTGGCAGCACATAAGTTGTCGGTGCGGATGTTATTAGTTATGACACGTGAGCTGTTAGTGCCGTTGTTATGATTATAGAAGGTGAGTTGTCCGTGCAATGCATGGATAAGGATTCATCCCCCTAGAGTCCTCCTCTCATGTTTTTCCTTGATGACGTACAAGCGGGTTATGGAAAACTGATCAGTGGTTGAATTTTATGTATCTTTTCTATATGCAAACTCCTTCGATGCATACATGATTTTTATTGCGTATCTTCTCTATACGCTAGCTCCAAAATGTATACATGCCTTTTATGTATATCTTCTCTACATTCTGCTTTACTTGATGAAATAATCCACGGCACATATCTTTTCTATATGTTAGTTAGTGTAACTTGACTTGCTTATTCATGCATATCTTTTCTATATGTAACTATTGCTGAATTTTTGATACTTCATGCCCATCTTCTCCATATGCAACTGTTGATGATTTCATGATGCTAGCCGTATATCTCCCTATATGTTGAGTTGTTAAATTGGTAAGATACTGTGCATTTCTGCTTTAGATGAAAATGTTGACGAGTTATTTGACCTCAAGTGTGTATCTTCTTGTCACGACCCAAATCCCAAACCCGGTCGTGATGGCGCCTCTCGTGAAGACAAGGCTAGCCAATTCGAACCATAACTCATTTAAGCAATTAATTTAACAAGAGAACAACACAACATAGTTTAATAGCGGTCATTTGTGGAAAAACATAGTGAATCATCCCAACAACGGCCCGAAACCGGGGTGTCACAAAGTCATGAGCAACTAATGAAATTCTAATAACAAGAATACTATTACAATATCTCTGGCACAATTGTTTGAAGAAAGTGGAAATAATAATATAAAGAGATACGGGGCTGCGGACGCCAACAGCTATCTCGTAGTCTCTGAGTCACCGCTCTGACAATCGTAGTCAATGCCTCGGAGCGGAATCAATAACGCCTGAATCTACACACATGGTGTAGGGAGTAATGTGAGTACTTCCAACTCAGTGAGTAGCACATATAAATAATGACTGAAAGTAAGGAAACACGTAAGCACAAGGCAATGCATAATGAAGCAGTAAATCATTATTTTAAAATAGTAAATCAGTAAGAAATCATTTAAAAATCTTCCCAGCTCTGGTTACCAATTGCCATTGTTACCAACTGTAACCTACAGTTGTCATTGTTACCAACTATAATATTCCCGGGCTCAGTATCAATCTCACAGCGCTGGTTACCAGTTGTCATTGTTACCAACTGGAACCTATAGTTGTCATTGTTACCAACTGTAATATCTCTGGTTACCAGTTGTCATTGTTACCAACTGGAACCTACAGTTGTCATTGTTACCAACTGTAATATCTCTGGGTACCTTGCGCTCACTGGGGGTGTACAGACTCCGGGAGGGGCCCCTTACGGCCCAAGCGCTATTTCAAGCCACCTCGTGGCATACATCTAGGCCCTCGCCCTCATATCAATCAAGCCACCTCGTGGCATATATACAGTGTCTCAGGCCCTCGGCCTCATATCACTCAGTAAAACCTCACATCTGGCCCTCGGTCGCACTCAGTCAGAAAATCATCACAAGCCCCTCGGGCATAGTAAAATAGTAGTTCTCAGCCCAAAACATCATTTAAAATATCGTGTAAATCTCAAAACTGAGTAAAAAGTGGCTGAGTTGTACAACAGTGGAAACAACATAACTGAGTTCAAGTAATAAGTACAAATAGTGATAAAAATCCCCGGAGGGTTCAAACAATTGGCACGAAGCCCAAATATGGCAATCAGCCCAAAACATGATGATATCAAAGAGGTTTCAATCAAATATGTAGTAAAAATCATCAATCGGGATGGACCAAGTCACAGTCCCAGTAGTAAACGACCCCACGCTCATCATCGAGCGTGTGCCTCACTTCATATAGCACTACGATGTGCAAATCCGGGGTTTGGAACCCTCAGGATATCATTTATAATTACTACTCACCTCGAACCGGTTAAATTCCTAGCCCACGACGCCTTTGCCCTTCGAATTGGCCTCCGCGTGCGTCGAATCTATCCAAATTCAGAACAATTACGTCACAATATGTTGAGGGAACAAAACCCATGCAAAAACAATCAATAAATACTAAGAAATCCCAAAATTAGCAAAACCCGAGCCCCGGGCCCACTTTTCGAAATTCAATAATTTTTCACCTCAACCATACAAGATTTATCAAATTCCGACATCGGTTCGACTTCCAAGTCTTAAAATCTAAACTTAAGGGTTTTTCCACAATTTCCCCAACTTAATAACAATTACAAGCTAGAATAGCAGTAGGTTTAGGTAATTTTGACCAACATTAAGTCAAGAACACTTACCCCGATGTTTTCCCTTGGGAATCTTCCAAGATTGCCTCAACACTTGCTTCAACCCGAGCTCTATAGCTCCAACAATGTTCAAGATGGTCAAAACTCCTCCTCTTGAGAATTTGTCCAAGAAAATGTCCTTTGGATATGATTTTAAGGTTGATTTGCTATGATTCTATGGTGTTCGGAGGTATTTCTCTTTGTGGGTAACGAAAAATGGATTTTGCATGGCAAATGGGCACTAATTTCAGTTTATAAAGGGGCCACAAATCGAGACAAAAACACCCCTGTCCGGCCCTTTATGCAATCGCATATCTGTCGCAGAACAGATATGCGGTCCGCATATTTGACGTGGCCACCGCAAAAGTGGCCCTAGCCTTCACCGCAATTTCAACATGAAGCATGGTTTGCGGTCCGCATTTCAGGTTTGCGATCGCATTTTCGACCGCATTCTTGACGTTAAATTTTATTCAGTTTTCTGTCTCTGTTTGCGGTCTCAATGTTAGATATGCGGTCCCCATTTCCTATCGCATTTCTGACATAAACTTTGCCCAGGAACCTTCCTAGGTTTGCGATCTCTTGGAGAGATATGCGGTCCGCATTTGAGAAATGCGACCGCATTCTCGACACCTGGTTTTCTGCAACTTTCTTTTCCAACGATGAATTAGTCCGTTTAACCACCCAAAACTCACCCGAGGCCTTTGGAATCTCAACCAAACACGCCAACATACTCCATAATTTCATTCAAACTTGTTCCAACCTTCGGAACGTTTAAACAACCTCTCAACGCCCAATTCGAGTCGGATTCAAGCCTAAGGATTTCAAAATCCTCTAAATCGCTCTGTTGATCTAAACCCAACCAAACCTTGTCTGAATGACCCGAAATTTCGCACGCAAGTCCTAAATCACATATCGAAGCTACATCAACTTTCGGAATCCCATTCCGACCCTCGGATCAAAATCTCGCCTAACACCCGAAAATTGCCAAAATGCTAACTTCGCCAATTCAACTCTAGTTCTACATCGGACCTCCAAAACTAATTCCGATCCCACTCCTAAGTCATAAATCATCTCTCGAAACTAACCGAACCATGGGAACTCACATCCGAGTCCTCTAACCCAGAAGTCAACATCCGGTTGACTTTCCGGTTTAAACCTTCTTGAAAGAGACTAAGTGTCTCATTTCTTACCAATCTACTCCGAACGCAAACCATTCAACGTGATTACATAAAATACGGATAACGAAGCATAATAAAGTAGAAATGGGGAAAACGGAGCGGTAACTCACGAGACGACTAGCTGGGTTGTCACACTTCTTCATATGTTGAACTGTTAGTTGGTTTACGATACTTGAGCATATCTTCTCTAGGTGCACCAATGACCTTATCTATACTTCATGCTTAGAGTTTGGCACTGTTGCTATGTACATGTTTATGGTATTGAGTCATACAAGTTACGTAAAAGTGAGTATCACGTGACTTGAAAACCTTGTCATTATTTCACCGAGAATAGTCAAGATACTTACTGAGTATATGGGGCCGGTTGTACTCATACTATACTTCTGCACCTTGCGTGCAAATCTTGAAGCTGAGCTATTGTGGATGACGAAGGCTATTATTGGAGTTGTACCAACAATCCAAATTCAAGCTACCATTTGTTCATGGTAGTTTAGGATTTTAATTTTGTTTATGTAAACTTTAAATAGATATTATATTTATTTTTCATACCAGCTTTGTAAATTTAAATTTTAGTGGCTCATGACTTGTACTATCAATCATTGGGATATTGTATGAAATTCAGCCATCTTATTTATTAATTATTGATAATCTTTCATTTGGGATGTGTTGTTTGGCTTAACTAGTAGGTTAGGTTAGGTGCCATCACAATTTGGTGGCTTGATTGTGACAAGTTGATATCAGAGCTCTAGGTTCATAGTTGCACGAGTCATGAACAATGTCTAGTAGAGTCTTGCATATCGATATGATGACGTCCATACTTATCATTGAGAGACTACACGCTATCTAGGAAACTTCATCTTCTTTCTTTCCTTATTGTACGACCTTGATTCACCTTAAAGCCCGTATCCTTGATTTCTTTCCATTCACTCGTATGTGATGTTGAGAACCTAGTATCAGCTGTGCACCGGCGGCTTGTGTTTTCGTGGATGAGATGCGAGATGCTTTTTTGTGTTTTGAAGGTAGGTCAGTCTAGAGGACTTGAGGCCAGGTTTAGACCGTAGTTGGGGCTCGGCAAATTCAGTTGTGTGAGTATGTGCCTTTGGACTCTTATGTCCAGTAGTTTCCCTAGGAGTGGGATCGATGGCTCAGTGTGTGCCAAGATAGGTATATGATGAGTATTATGTGACTGCAAACTGCGCGTAGATGGTTTGGATGTGACTAGAAGGATTCGCTTGGGATGCAAAGGGCTATGCATTTTTGATTATCATTTTGATGTACAATACAATCATAGGTTGGGAGTGCATTGATGTGCCTTGCAGTTGTTTATTTGTGGAATGAAGTGGATGCTCGTATCTTGTTTTCAAGTATAGACTCGAAAAGATTAATTGATTGCATAATGGTTATGACCATGGTTAGATCACAGAAGGATGTCGAGTGGAGGCTAAGTAGATGGGTTATCTCCTGCGAGAAGGTCTGAGGTTGTATGGTTATTATAAAGTTTCTATGAAGAGATTTCCTTCTACCCTGTGGAGTGCATACGCTATGATTAGAGTTTGGATCGCTTCAGAAAGTTGGCACGACTACCGCGAGGATGAGTAAACATTGGTGGGATAATTTGGAGTATGTTTTGTCCAGTACTACATGAGCTATATGAGGAATTCAGCTAAACAACAAAGTGAGACCATGGCAGTTACGAAGCAAGAGTATTATGGGTTATCAGATGAGGTGTTTTGTTGCTTCGAGCCAAGTGGAGAGTCTACTATCGATTATTGGATCACATGGTCATGTGTTAGATTAGTTTTTGGACCGAGTCATACTTGTGAATCGGTTATGACTTAAAGAGGATGACTTAAAGGATGATTCAAGTAAGGGATTTGCTGGATGCATGATGTAATATACTTTATTGGTATATGAAGGTTGTGGAATGACTCAAGTTTAATATTCATTGTGGATGTAGTGTGCAAGGAGAAAGGATTTACTCGGTTGCTTAAAGATGGGGTTGCTTCTTAAAGTATTTGGTTGCTAAGGGAGCATAAGTCGTTTGGCGCATATTGGTTGTGCATCGAAGTTAGAGTAGAGCGGATGACTCTCGAGAAGGTCTTAATGGGTTCAAGGTTCATATATGGTATCTAAGGATTTACAAATTTTTGTGTGGCTAAGATCTGAGATTTGCATTGGAGGATGCCGAGACTTACATTATTTTTAAATTATTATTGATTCTACATTACAATATTATAGAAATGAAAGAAACAACTTTGAATTTACAGAAGGTCTCTTTAGAGTGGCATTTCGATTTGCGGTACTATTGGGTACATGAGAGGGAATAAAGTGGTTTACGAGTATTGGGACGACGTTATTTCATAGTTGGATCACTTGGGATGAGTCTTGATTGAGGTCCATATGTACTAAGAACGAGAAGTGTTATATTGAAGGTAAGTCAAGAGGAGTCTGAAGAAGTTGGTGTCAACTTAGCAGTGGTTTGGATCAACATAATAACATAAATGATCAGTTCCTTTGGTATGATAAGGCTTCAAAAGAGTTTTGTGGCAATACTTTTGAGTTTGGAAGTCTGCGTGACTCAGTTGACAAGTTATGATGGTTTGGTTACGTGCAAGTAGATTCCAAAGAGTTAGCGATGGTTTTGACCACGATCTGAGACTGATGTCTTCTACAGGTATGGAAGGTTTGTTGCGTGTTGGGATATTGATACATGCCGGATTAGCGCCCTTAACAAGGATGATTTCCAAGTCAACATCATAGCATCATAGCATTGGAGTGCTTTAAAGGGGTAAGATCAAGCGTTGCTATATTAATAATTTTGGCTATTTAGGCTATTTGGCTCTACTTAGCTTCCTTACTTGCTTTAGGGTATTTTGGTCATCTAGCCTAATAACACTCTAGTATAAACGGTCTCTTCCTCTCATTTTGAAAGGTAGCTTACGTAAAATGCAGCAGTCTCAAGATTGATCACAAACGGATTTGAAAACTTGTGTTTAAGGACCGTTCAACAAAAAAGCGCAGCAACAAACAGATGAAGTTTAGGCTGTTTTTGTTCAAGCTTTGAGCATTGTTTTGGCACAGTTTTGAGTGCAATTTTTGCACTATTTGAGCTACAAATTTCAGCACTTGTTCCAGAATTTCTGCACATATAATTGCTGCCCTACTTCAGCAATGTTTACAAAGTTATGAGCAGTGCTTTTGAGTTGCAATTCTGCACTAGTTGGAGCTGATTTCTGCACTGCTACATATGTATGGAATTTCAGAAATTCAGGCTGCAAGATAGTTTTATTTCTGCCCAGATTTGAAGCTGCTGGACATTTGAATTCAAAGGCTGGAATTTGATTCGAAAGAAACAAGTTGAAACTCTGTACTGTTTGGGTTGTTTGCACCAGCGTGCGCATCAGTTTGCACAAATTTAAGCTGCAGTTCAGCTGCAGGTTTGGGACAGTGTTTGGCAGAAATTTCTGCACTGTACACCAGTTCTCTGTGAGTAGAGTTGAGCTGAGTTTTCTGCACAAGTTTTACTAAAACTCCCTGAATGATTTGCTAGTTCCACTATCCATTTTCTGCACTGTTAAGGCTGCTGAAACTCCATATTTCGACAGCATTGAAGCTAGGGAAATCAGTAGCTTTGGGGCTGCGATGGGGCTGATTAACTGAGAGATTGACGACGAATCTTGCAAGCTAAGTAGTTCAGTTTCCTCTTGGTTTGAGATAGCAGGTGTGGACTGGATTGAAGCGTTAACAGCTGCCGTTATTGGACTTGATAGTTATTGCAACTTGATATCAGCTTTGGAATTGTCTGTGAGTTGCTGCTTGGTTGTACAATTTTGGAGTCTGGAACTCCTTATTGCAGACATTTTTCAGGAGGCACTTAGCCTCAGTTGAGCTTTACTACACTAACTTGCAAATTGCCTCAACTGAGTTGGAAGGGAATTGGAGGTTCAACCCAGAAAACTTCAGGTTGTCAAGGTCAGTTCCCTGTCCAGTATTCTGTCAACTATTGCAAATCTGTCCAACTATTGCACTAGTGACCAGTTTTGCTACTATGACCAGTTTTGGAAAAAATAGCCAGTTTTGCGGATATGATCAAAATTTGAAAAAGTGTCTAGTTTTCTGATTTCTTTCCTTTCTTTCTTCCAATTTGTGTAAACTAAATTCTCAACTATAGTAACTTGATATTACTTCATATTGAGGTTATTTCTAGTTTCACTACTACTTTGTGGGTAAGTAATTTTCACTTCGATTTGATTATATATCTTGTTTCCCCATGGATTTATGTACTTTAAACATGGGATTTTGAAGGGAAAATTTGAGGTTTTTGCGTGCACTTTAAGAGAGTGTATTTTTTTTGGGGGGGG